>VZTU01032736.1:173338-194106 GCA_013400835.1 Zapornia atra | reverse complement strand
CCCCGGGGACGACGTTCGAGGCCGGTGGCGGGCGGGGAGCGGGAGGGGAAGCCCGCCCGGGCAGCCCCTCGGAATGGCGGCGGCGGTGCCGCTGCGTCTCCGCCACCTCAGCCCCTTCCCGCCCGAACGGGTCCTTTTGTATTTTCATTTCTTTCTCACTTGAAGCAATGGCGGCAGCGGAGACCGCGCAGCCCCCGCCTGCTCCTGCACAAGCAGGTGCGCTGTCACCCCGCACCCTCACCCATCGCCTGCGGGGTGTCCCCAGGGGGCAAGTGGGGACGCAGGCAGCCTTGAAGTACCTGGCGAAGCAAAAACTAACAATAAAGTGGCTTAGATCCCCTTTTCTTCCTTTTTCCCCCCCTCCTTCGTTTTGCCTGGTGGTTGTATGTGCCCTCATTTTTGAGCCACTGACGGGTGCTGCATGGTAAATGGGCCAAGCATGCTACGTAAACCTTGAGAAAACACAGAAGAATGTTAAGGCACTTAGAGGAATTCCCTGCCCCGAGTGTTACGGCACAATCCTATTTAATTTGCAACATGCTTTACACTCTTGCAGGTGCTAAAAAGACAGAAAGCAAAAAGCCTCAGTCACAAATCCCTGTCTGATTCAAGATGGAAGCTGGAGGGCTCGCCACAGCCTTGGCATGGATCACCTGGAGGTGCCACCTGGCACAACAGAACAGCCTGTTCTACTCTATTGCTGTTTTTAGGGTGGGTACGGGATGCCTTTCAGCATGGCTTTCTCTGGAAGAAGGGGGAGCTCTCATGAGGGCCATATGCAATGGCTGTCCTGCTTTCACTGCTCTTTCACAACCCACCCCAACCTCAGCAGCTACCTGCATTGCCACCCCTCTGCTGCCCAGTTTTCACCTGGCCTGGCAGGGAGCACCCACAGCCCCTGTGGCCTTTGCTAACCCTTTCTCCATACGCGGTTCACCCCCCCTTTTCCACTTCTGACTTGGAAGTGCCATACGGGAGGAGGATATTCTGGAAATGGCTATATTTATGTGGACTTCCCAAAAATCAAGGGAGGACAATAGAACTAGTCGTTTCCTCACTGCCTGTGATTCAGGCAAGATCTGTTACAATGTTTTGTTCTTTCTCACCTTAGCAGCTGAGGTGGGGTGGATGGAGAAGTTGCCGAATGCAGACAGAAGAGAGGGCAAATGGGCAGTTACATGGACCCTGGTTCAGGAGATTGGACTGATGTGGAGAAGAAGGAGTTGGTGTGGTCAGACACTAAACCACAACATACTTCATCGCTGATAGTTCTGCATTTAGGTCGTATCACTGCCCTTTCTTGGGTATTTACCATCTCGGGCCAACCCAGAACAAAAACCCAGACAGGTCACTTGAGACTGTCACCTAGAACAGGCCAACACCTCCTTGACCGCCCCCTTCCTCTAGACACCACTTTTTAATATCTCAGTTCTTTAGAGGCTTGAAGGTGACTTCAAAAGAACAAGTCACTCACACCCCTCGTGTTTTGCCTTGCACTTTTTTAACTGCGTTTAACTTGGCACATTAAGTGTTCATTAACACCACTCACATTTAAATTGGTGTATTTGTTACTGTTCACTTTGTTTAAACAACTGCTTTTACACTTGTGGCTGAGCGTCAAATAACTTCAGCTTCCAGCCACTGATATCATCTGCTCTATAAGCCAGCACCCCTAAATCAAATGGGGGAAGAGTCCTTGTGCAGCTATACGTGTGTGCAGCAGCTGTGACTCATGATCTTATCCCCAAACAGATGAGCATCACACCTTACCTCAGGGCAGAAGCACATGGCACCCCGATCCACCGACCCAGAAGGGGCAGCAGCATTTCAGAGAGCTCCATCTGCTCTGTCCTGTTGTCTTCTTCTAGCTGTCAGCAGGACCTTCTTCCCAGCCAAGCGACCACTCAGATGACTGCGAGCAGCCATCGTACAGGTATTGCTCAACCCCAGGCTCTTTCATCTAACTTTTACACTCACCAAGCAAAAGAGCAGCAGAACATCCAGCTGTTCAGAGCATTGTTGGGTATTTCCTTTGTTTCATTCACATTTCCAGTAAAACACTTCTAAAAAAAGCCAGAAAAAGAAAACCCACAACAAGCCGGGAAGGCGGCGCTCCCAGAACAGCTATTGTTCACTACAGACACTGAAATGAAATATCTTTTTGGCACTTCGCTGCCCGCAGGACCCCATTGCCGCAGGCTGCAGCGTAGGCTCCGTGCTAGCCCAGAGAACCCTGCACAGGGAAGCGACAGGCTTTGGGGGAGCAACACGACCTTTCTCATCAGGATTGCTGGCAAGTGGTATACCAGCGTCAGGGGGGGGAGCAGCAGGTGCAAGAACATTTTTATTTACTTTTTAAATGGCACTTGATAATGGGCGACTCACCTGCTCGAAGCTGGTAGCTGCTTCTCAGCTCATTTTATGTGGAGAAGCAGCGCTTGTCTCCGTTAGAACAACTCCCAAGGGTTGATCAACTGACTCAGTTGCTGTTTGCTCCAGATTTCTGTAAAGAAACGGTCATTCCCTCGCCTACGCTGGGCAGCTGCACACACCCCAGCCCCTCAAGCAAACCCTGCGGCGGTTTTTAAGCAAACCCTTGGTGCTGTGGTCATCTGTGTCAACACATGGAGATATTTTCGAGCTACAACTCTGAAACGTGCAAGAGAAAAGACAAGGCCCCTCAGAGCTGAACATGTACTTCCCCGTGCAGCAGTTACGAGCAGCTCAGCGTGGCCCAAGCAGTGGGCAGAACAAATGCCCCTCCAGCCCGATGGCTTTCTGATGTCAAGAGAGGAGAAGGCCTGTGGGGGGTCATGCCATGCCCACACCTCTGACGAGACTGCAATACTCCTGGAGCCTGCCTACCAATTCCCAAAGCAGGCCCAACTGCCCAGCCTGCCTCTGGATCGGGATGACTACACAAGCTCCCCTGGGTTTCAAGCATCCTTGTTTCAAAAAAACCAGTCAGTTGGTGAGTATAATGCCGGGGAGAAAAGGACGAAGGGGAGGGAAGACAAGTGCTGCTGAACAGTTTCCTGGCAGCGCTCACCATTGTAGGGGCCACACATGGTGCTTTTCACTCCATGGTTTTCAGAGCGCTCACACCATGGGGCTTCCCCTTTCGGGTGCTGCCTACCGTAGCAGGGCCCCAGGGACACATCCTGATGCACAGCTGAGTGTCCTTGTTCTCAGGCATCCTGTCGGGAGAGCTGTGCAAGGCAACCCGGCTGCGCTGCACAGATCAGAGGGGCTGCATAGCAACAGATTATTAAAAAAAAAGGAAGAGTACTGTCCAGATTAACCTTTAATCCAGCCAGCACATGCATGCAAAAGGACAAGCCGGTACGAGTTTCTGGTGCCAGGCAGCCTCTGCAGCATTGGCAGGGGTAGGAAGAAGCAATCGCCAGAGCAGGCTTTCCCATAACTGCACTGCAGTTCCTTACAACTTCATCTGGCCAGCCGCTGCCAGAAAGTAAGCGGCTGGCTGGAGCCCTGCTCTGATGCCATCACTCAAATCCAGTCTCCCTGGTTGAGGACAAGCGTGCTGGCTGTACTTTGGTAATGCAGGCAAGACCTAAGCACGCTGCCTTGAGCCATGACTGACTCAGGAAATGCACCCCATCCCCCTCTGCTTCTGCTCCGTGTGCTTTTGTGACTGACGTCATAGCTGCGTTTAGATGCAGGGCTCACCCCCATGTTACATCTACAGACACCTCAGACAGCCCCATTTGCTTGCTGAGGTACATCGATTAACGGCTAGCCTGCCTCTCCACAGAGGATGGATGGGTGTACACACACCTTGAGGGAACAAGTCAGGAACCAAAGTGGACTAAATGACACTGTGGGATTCTCTCAACGGAGTAGCCGCAGGCCCAGGATTTGGGCTCCTCAGCTGACTCCTCCCGAGTTACTTGCAGTGAATCGGAGGCCAAACTCTACTCAGGAACTCCTGGGCTCTTGAGGAGGCCCTTGAAAGCCCTGGCTTTCGTCTGGAGGAGAGCGGGCTTCCCCACTGGCAACCAGTGCAGTGTGTGTTTGGCAGCCCAGGCTTCGCCTCAGATTTTCTCTGTTCCCACAAGATATCCAGGATATGGGACGCACCAGCACTGTCCTCTGGCTGGTGCTGGCAGAGCTGTCCTGGCACTGCGACATTGTCTGAGGATATCAAGAATACCCTAAAACTGGAGCAACCATCACCCTGCCATGGGCACTCTCCTCTTCCAACTCTAATCCATCGAAGACCAACCATCCCAGGTCACCTCTGTACAGCTTTAACTTACCCAGTAGGTTAAAAATGAATAAAACCCTAACCTCTTCGAATCAAAGGAATGAGTAATGTCAGGAAAAGCCTTTTGTAGGCTCCATTCTTCATTGATCCTTCTCTACTGCTCTCTCTCTCTCACACACACACACACATGCATTTTCCATTCTTTTTCCAGCCACACTGCATGTTTATACCAACAGAAGTGACTGGCAGAAAATAATTCAACTGTAGAATTAAAGCAAGGGGAGGTAAATGACCACACAAACAGACCATTAGGTAAATGTCAGTTCTCATATTTAATATTTTAATAATTTTGTTTGCAACATTTACCACATAAATCATCTAAATAAATAGATGCTGTACAGTCTCTTATCCATATCAGTACAAAAATAAAACCATACTTTGTGTCAAATTATACTTGAGCCTGCCCTCCCTTTGCTATTACAATCTCCTTTTACAGCACATACTCGCTCGGAAAAGGCATTATACTCTGATTGGTTTGTTTGGAATTGATTTACTCCCTATTTCCCCCCCTTCCCCAAATACATTCAATTAGTCTGTACAAAAGCTAGAAGCTCATTCTGTGCAAAAGGAAGCTTTCTGTGTGCAAAGACTCAGGTACTCTAGCGTGCTGACAGGAACAACAGCAACAACTGAAGAGACAAGACCAAAAATAATCGGGGACCTTCCCCTCTAACCGACCCCATCCATCTCCCCCCAGCAGAAAGGAAGCATACCAAATTAGATGAGTCAGTGTGCAAATGAGTCCATAGGATGTGCATGTGCTGAGGGAAAAGGTCGGTGCTGAAAACCCAGAGAACTGGGGATCCCCCAGCTGTAGAGCTGGCTAGGTGAGGAAAAAAAGATCTTCTTATCTTAGCCTGCTCAAAAGGTCCTCGAGATATGCAGAACAAAAGCTTCATCTAAGTGATTTTAGTTCTTTTGTTGCCGTTCATTTGGAGATGAGGCAGGGAAAAGCCTCTGGAAAAATCCAGCAGCTACTGAAGACCTGGTTGACCCTCCCTTCCCCTCCCCACTCCCTGCAGAAGGACAGATAATCTCCCTGTTCCTCAACTAAGCTAATAAGGTGCAATTTTTCAGACAGGAAACTCTTTAAAGATGTCTCCAGAGCTGGAAGAAGCGGTCCTGGTTCCAGACTAGGACTGCTCAAACTGAAAGTCAACTTCATTTTTCCCTTTCCTCAGACAAGGGAGGTGGGGAGGGAGGAGGCCAACCAGCACCCTGAAGGCGAGCGAGGGACTCCGCACACCTCCTCTCCTCCCTTGGGAAGCCCTCCTTTACTTGGCACGGTGGAGAACACTCCCCCTCCAGCCATGGAAGGGAGGCAAAGGGCTGGGTGGCAGCTCTGGAAAACGATAAGGAGCAGCCAGTGGCCCAAAACAGATACATCTTTCACTTTTCAAATGCCACTTTTAGACAGACGATAAGGAGTACTTAGCACTCCTAGTGCTTTGCATTTCCAAAGTGCTTCAAAACATACTTCAGATTTAAAAGAGGAAAAAAAAAAAAAAGCTGCTTAACATTTTGACTGATTTGCAAAAGCTTCTTTGTGCTGACACTACATTTTCTTGTTAAAAAAATAATTAAAAAAAGGCTTTCCATCTCCTCCAAAATCCCCTTCCCAGGCAAAACTCTGCTACCCCAGTAAGGACACAGGTTGTGACAGAGGTTCTGAACAGTCTCATGAGCTCTCCCCTTCCATGTCCGACTGGCAGCCTCAGCTGTCCCCAACATTGCATTTCAGACAAGAACCCCTAACAAACATCTTTGTAGAACAGCCCACATCAGACAGAAACAATCTCAGCAGCAAAGCTTCTACCCATCCCAACCTGGTAGTAATTCATCTCCCCCCATCAGCCATTATGCTGAGGTCTGCTCCTCTCCACAACTCCTGGTTACCTAGGGACCATCTCCCACCTGCCCCCTGCTAGGCCACTGTACTCTTAAGAAATTCAGGATGGACGGGGAGTTGGAAGAAAAAAAGGGGTTCATCACCCCAGGAAGTGCTTGTTAAAGCAAAGTATTCAAAGGGTCTGAATTAAATTTGAAGTGATTGCTTCTCTCTCCATCCAATTGACCTGGGGCTGTTTTGTAAGCCTTCTCATCTTACCTAGTTGCCTGGGGGCAATCCAGGTGGTTCGACACCCAGAAGTTTCCCTGCAAGCACAGCAAGGCCAGCAGGCAGAAGGCAATATGGTCTCTTGATCATAAGCTATGGTCTAAAAACAAGTTTACCATGCCCTTGAGGACACAGCAAAAGTGACATGTTCCTTTACCTGTATGTGCCAATGCTACACATTCCCATGCAGAATTACCCTAGGCAAGCTGTTAACATACACATTTCCCTTGCTCTTCCAGATGAGACAGATACACAAAGCGCAGCACAGACCACCTCCGCACCGCAGGGCCCACTCAGACCTCAGAGGGGCATCCACCCGCTGGAGCAAGGGATGAGTTTCACCACAAGTTCTTTGCATGTCCGACATCTCTCAGCTGCATCACCCAAAAGCTGCCCACAACACCCTGGGAAGAGCAACTCTGAAGAAACTTCTTCCCTAACAAGTAGCTGCCCCAGCTACTTTCCTAGAAAGGCCTGCTGCCCTCTTCTTCCTACGCTGCAGGTGAGCGAGGGAGGAACAGAAGATGGGTGGATACCAATAAGCCTTAGAAAAGGAGGTTTTTGCACTTTCCCTATTTCAGAAAGCAAAAACTTAAAGCTTGAGGGGAGAGGAAGGGGTGGAGAGGTGGTGGTAGATTTAGCTTTGCTCAAATGCATGGATGTGGCTGACAGCCCTTGCTGCTGTCTTCCGCACCCCAGCCTCTGTTGTGGCTACCACCGAGGGTCTTGCATGAGCTACCCTGCCTATTTTTTGACCTGTACAAGGCCTCTCTTTTCTATTCCAGTGAAACCATCAAACAGCACTTGCTGGCATACAGCAGGAAACAGTATTGGGGCTAAGGGCCCCCTGTGAGGTGAACAAACAATTTTATACATTCAGTCACAAACACCAGAAGAACAATTCTGGACAGTTTCACAACACTAACAACAAAAAAAAGTCATTCATTTCTCAATAAGCTTCTTTCTGACTGAGGCTTCAACATATGCAAGGGTCAATTGGCCAACAAATTTGGGCTTACTTTGGCAAATGGAACTGCTTTTGAGTGTTCTCACAATATCCTGGTCTTGCTTGCAAAAGAAAAAAAAAAACAACCCAACCACCTTGACCTGACTTCACTAGCAGAAGGGTCCCCAAGCAAATGCAAGACAATAAGGAGCATGCAGGAGCTACGAAGCTACTTAATGCCACTATTTATGTGTTAAAACTTACTGTTCCAAGGCATCACTTATATATCAGAGCAGTAACATCAAGTTTAGAGCCATCCAGGACCAGAGGCGGTGAGTCCTTTCCTTTCCTTTTTTTTTTTTTTTTGTTAAAAACCCAACCCCACAGTGTTAAGAGCAGAGGTTTTCCAAACTCATGAAACCCCTCAGTTCTGTTCTATCATACACAGTGTGTTCACTGTGAAGAGATATAGGAAATCAAAACTTCAGTCCCCAAAATGTGGCTGGTAAATTCTCACATGGACACATTTCTAAGAAGGACTATTAGAACAGTTCTTCTTTGAGAAGTTTGTTTCTTGCTTACAGTTCAGTAATTTCCACTGGCTGAGGTTTGTTTTTCTTGTTTACAGGCGTGGAGCCAGAGGAGGTATGGGAGAGTTCGCCCACTTCTATTCTCGGCCTGTGCTTCAAATAGAATTATTAAACTCAGCTTCAGCTGGATGCTATTCTGGCTCTTCTAATCAAAGGGAATGTTTAACAAAGCTCCAAGCACACATCTGATTTTCATGACATGTTAGCCCAAGAGGTCCCAATTCAGTTTTCAGATTTTGGGTTGAACTGGCAGATGGACAGGATCAGGGAGAAGAGCCAAGTAAACCCAGACACCCTCTCTTGCCATTGTAAGTACAATACTCATATGTCTCTACACCTGCAGAAGTGAAATACAGCTAATTCTGAAGTCCCTGAAGGCCAGATCTACCAAGGAAGTTTGCAACAGTAAGTCACCAGACAATATGGAACGGAACCACATTTTAAGAAGATCAAGAGAAAAATATTCTCAAAAAGATCTTTAAGATAAGCAAGAATTCACGAATGTCAAAAAAAGTCCACCCCAACGCAGTAACTGCTTAGTTTCCTACCACAAACTCCTCCACACACACACAAACCAAACCTACGCATATGCAACTGTCTTAACCCGATAGGGGTTAACTCCTCATTGACCTGCACACAAGGCAGCATGGTAGCCAGGTTCTTTGTTCAACATTTCCCGACGCAAGACGATTAGTCACCAGCTGAACACAAGCTAGCCTGATCCCAAAAATGATTAAGAAGATATGAAGCTGTGGGTGGATCTGCTCTAAAAGACCACCACAGGTCTTTGAAAACTCCACTGCGAGAGGAGGAAAGACATTTAAAGAGAAAACAAAACCTTGAGAAGCCTCATCTGGGGAGTGGACAGAAAAGCAGAGGACAGAAATCCAGTTTATGAGGCCAAGCTCTTTCCTGCCACAGGATTGGTATTGCTTCTGATTACAGCCAAAGCCAAGTAACTTAGTGAATAGGAAACTTTTTTGGTGTGTTTGAACACCTAGATGAAGACAGGGCTAAGGCAGCAGTAGCTGCATTAGAATAAAGAAGCCAGATCCTGTAAGAGCCATGAAGATTCAGCAGGACCAGCCAGAGTTCAAGACTTTTTGAAAAATAAGCTAAAATATTATGTTTCTCCAGCCATAACTACCTGACCTGCTACAGCCCTCAAGAGCCTGCTCAACCATGTGGCGTGTCCACTAGTCACCACAAAAGAGATGCAGGTATCCAGCATATTTGGCAGATGTTGGAAAGAGGGTGTGTATGTGTGGGGTGACAATAACAGCACTGTCTGACCCCGCATCCTGCAAACAAGGGTGCAATTCCAGGTACAGAAGCCTTAGTGTGGACACCCACATTCAGCAAACATTCTGAGCCTGTACGCTTACCTCATCAATTTGCCCTTGCTAGCTGTTGCAAGCTTCTTTCCCACTCACTCTTCCTCCTACCACTTAATCCCCCTCCCCAGCTTCCACTTCTCACCCTCTCAGATTTCTCCAAAATAAAACTCCTATGCTGCTTCCCTGGGAGACAAAAGGTTAGTCCAGAAATTCAAGATCTTCCCAGTGGTCCTGAAACTGCCATGACACAGTGGAAGACGGGCCTGCTCAAACAGCTCTGAAATGGAAGGGGGAAATCCTAAGTCTACACTGAGCTGCCATATCCTATCTGAGGTAAAACCTGCTTTTAATAAAAAAACATAGGAGCGGTCCAAGCACTTTGCAAAAAGTAGATGTCTGGAGGACCAGAAGCCCCAGAGCTCCCAAATTCTGCAGGCAGACAGCCAAACACTTCCAAAGAACACACTGAGGATTTCCACTGGTGTCTTTACCTCGGAGCTCAGAAGGCTTGTAGCTTCATTGGAATAAATACAGCAGATAGGAGATGCTTCAGGTGGGGTGGAGAGAAGGAACAAAGGATTTAAGGACAGTAACCATGACAGTAGCCAGTGTTACCCTGCAGCATTCTGTCCTGCAGCTCCCACCTTAGACTCCAGCTTACTTTTCTTGCTTTCCATAGGAAAAGGTCAATATTAAAAAAATGTATTTAAATAAAACTTTCTTTTAAAAAAACAGAAGAGAACATGCATGTGCAAGAACAGATCCTACGCTAAACTACACTGCAATTCTTCCAAAACCTCAAAGTGTCACAGGCAGTCCAGCATGAGGCATTTGTAAGTGCAAGATCAGGCAGGGTCTACTGAAATGCAGACCGCTTTCCTTGGCAAAGCTTTCCAAGGGGAAGTTCCCACCAGTAAAGTAGTATGGGATCACAGATATTGTGAGGAGACTCGAGTCACGGAAGAGTATTACTCAGGCAGTATGATCCAAGAATTCTCATTACTAAGAATTAAGAACTTTTTCCCCTCCTCAAATCTAATCCATGCCTTCCCTACATGTTGTTTACCTTGGATTTTTCAATGGGATCCAAGAACAGAATTTGCTGCTAATCAGGATCCATTTCTAGCTCAGTTCTGTCCAATTCTTGTGTCCTGGGCCTGTGCCAGTATCTTGGATATCTTTACAGTGCCAGGCAAGGCTTTGGTTGTCCTATTACCCCCTCCTCCCAGGGGAGAGGAATCAGTTTTCAACAAACTTATTACTACAGATTCAGGGCAGCATTTGTTACTAATACTGAATTTGGCAAAGGCTAAGAACACCCCGCTTTCCATAACACATTCCTCACTCAGCAGAGACGAGCCTGGAAATGCTGTTCAGCGTATACAGAATGGTATGTCTCAACTGCGCCGGGTTTCTGAGCACTTAATGAGGGCAAATTGAATTTACGTTGCCAATGCAGATTTCAGAGATGCATTTCAGTCTTTCCGCATGATCAGCAATCAAAAGGAGAAACCTCTGGTGCCTACTGGACCCGTGCTGCAAAGACTGACTTACCACAGACAGGCAAATACACTTCTGAAGTCCTGACAGCAGGCCACAGAGAAAACAGCACTGGAGGGAAAGTCTTAACAGGCTGGAGTTATCTACACAGGTAGGATCCATCGCCCCTGCTGCAGGAAGAGAGGGAGGAGGAAGGTGGGAAGAGCAATGCACAGAGAAGTATCTTTATCCAAGGGGTATCAATTGCAGAACAAGGCAGCAGGCTAGAGATCCATCTCTCTTTCCACCTCCACATGCCCTCGCCCCACAAATGCAGCTGCTGCCACTTAGCAGGATAAAAGGCAAATTGTTCGGCTCACTGCTTTCACATCTAGGAGGGGAGTCTGTGCTAGGGAAAGGGCTGTCAGTTTTTGAGATGGACAAAGCAATGACAAACACATACCCCCCACACAGCCATTTTTTGCGTATCTGAAAGGGGAAAAAGGAGAAGAAAAAAAAAGGGTCTCTGTAAACATTTTAAGAGGAGACATTTTTGATTTTTTTTTTCCTTAAGGGGTAAAATAATCCTTCCCTAGCCCCACCCTAAAAGCACTGGTTTTGGGGAGCACTGAAAACAGCGATTCAGAACTGCACACTCCGGTCTCGGAAGAAGCCCTCAGCCACTTGTGCTTCTCTGAAAGTGACGGTAATGGAGTTTGCCGTGATGTCTGTCACTGTCACTTCGCTGGGGGGCACAGTGGGAATCCAAGGGAGACTGCCATCCACATCTGCTGCAGAAGGAGAGGCAGATAAGAGTGTGTTAGTGAGGGAGAAAAAGGGGGTGAGGGAGAAAGAAGAAACAGAGAGGGAAGGATGCAAAAGGGGCCTCCTTTCTGACAAATGATGTCTAAATTCAGCCTGCACCAAGTCTGCACCTACAAGGCAAGAAAGAGCATAGCCAAGCCCTCCCCTCGGAGGCTAAGGGAAAAGGGAAGATCACTGCAGAATATAATGGGAAAAGGGAAGAGCAGCAAAGATGTTCAGACACTCACCAGCATTGAAGTGGTCCACACAGAGGTCAGAAGACCCCATGCCACCACCCAGCTCATCTAACCATCCACAATTCCCTGATACCTCTCACCCCATCTCAGCCCAGCTCTGTGTCAGCACAGTACACTCATCCAGGTGTAAGATCACCTGCTTGTAAACTTGCTGTCCTGTGAAGATTCAAATATCACATGCTCTTCCACACACTCTTCAGATGCTCCTATGGGAGTCAAAGGAAACCAAAATGGAGGGTCTTCCTTGTATTGCACCAGCCACAGAGCTTGGGTGTGATTCTCTCAAAAATCCATCAACACTGCTTCATTGAGAGGCTGCACACTCTTTCTCATATCCTCCTTTTGCTCCTAGATAGCTCCATGCAAGAAACACAAGCATCCCTGCACTTTCTCACTGTAAGAACTATTATCAGTCCCTCTGCCACCCAAAGCCTCGCTTCCCCGCAATGCACAGAGGCAGCCACAGCAATACAGAAAGGAGGAAGGAAAACACATCCCCTTCTCTGTCACCATACACCTTGTTCTTCCAACATGGGCAAGGAACAAGGGCTCCTTAAGAATGTATTTCCTGGCCTCTGTCTCAAATACCTGGGTGCCTACTTCTACCTCAGAGTCCAACCCCCTCCAGCAATAACTGGTGGTGTGTGAAGGGGAGAACAGTTTTGCATTTCTGTGGTGTCATTCACTCTTCTGATCTCTGAGTACTTTAAAGCCCAGAGCTTCTAGGGGGAAGCAACCCCAAACATTTACTCATTGCCAGGATGCAAGACCAGGTTCCTCTCTGCTTCCCCCATTGCTGCCTCCCTGGATTCTGGGCACCATTCAAGTCCTTCTCAGGAAGGGGGGCATAGTATTCATTCCCAGAAGAGAGCCCTCTCCCAAAAATCTAATCCAGCCTGGCTAACAGCTACTGCTAGCAAGGAGTAACAGGATTCCCTTAGCTACTACAAGCAGCACAAGACCTGTTTTTCCACTCCTCAGGAAAGCTACGCCTTCAGAAGCTCTAATAATGCAGGGGTAGAGTTTCCCTGGTAACTAAGAGCAACACAGACATCCCACAGCCCTCCTGCACGTGATCCCCCCCCAAAATGCCAGATATGTTTGGACATCTCCCGTGCTTACACTCGTGCTGCCTACTCAATGGGATCAGGCAGGAGTTACCATCCTTGGTTCATCTCACTCATCCCCCTCTCACACATATCTATAGCAAGAGTCTTTTAGAGGATGTGGGGTGTGGAGAGGAAAGGGAAGGAGGGGGCCGAGGAATGCGCTGTGGGTTCCTGGTGGCATTCCTGTACGCTCCGTAGAGCAGCGCTGTAAGAGGCGTGCTGGTGTCCAAGCTTGTCCGCTGCCAGCCAAGCTCCTTTCACAGAGCAGCAGGCTGAACACAGCTGTGAACAGAGGCAGCACTCATCACTATCACACCTGCATGTCACCTCTGCTGGGAGGAAGCTCTCAGAGGGGAGTAACTTGTAGTAACTTCCGCATGTTTTCTAACACTGGGAGGGGTGTCACTGGTAAGGACTACAGAGAGGCAACAGCACCAAAAAAGCAGATTAATCTGTGCCATTCATCCAAACAGGAAAGGAACTTGCAGACAAGATGGCCACAATGTGAGCCAGTGAGAGCTGCTCTGAGGACCTGACCTAAACCACAATATCAGGATGAGGAAGCCTGCAGAGCATCCTTTGCATGCTCTAGAACTTCACAGCCAAGAGGTGTCTGGCCTTACCTTCTTTGCTGGTGTGCTGCATTGCCTCCCAGTCCTCGGGGCCCTGTCTGGCCTCTAGGCCCACTGCATCATTCAGGAAGAACTCATGCCTGCAGTTTCGGCTCTCCAGGCTTGCCATGCGGGGGAACTTCTTCCTTGACAGCCGCAGGTACTTCTGGTTTTTGCGTTGCTTCCGGAGGGAGAATGGCAGGACCGCTCCTCCCGTCTTCTCTGAGAACTCTGCCTGCCCTGGCTTGGCCCCTGGCAGGTTACTGTCTCCTCCTCCAAACCTCCGTGCAAGGGAGAAACACAGCTTCTCCTTTCCCTTGTGGGCACTCCTCAAGTCCATGCCATACAGCCGCTGCCAAGACATCAACACAGAGGTCAGAGCGGCAATCTGACAGTGCAGTCAGGGCTCCCACCTGGGAGCCACAAAACTATTCTTTGTTCAATCTCTGAACGTCTAGAGGAGCTAGAAAAAGTTGTGCTGCTTCTACAACACGCTTTCTCTCACCTCTTCAACTGCCATCTAAGCTCTTCCTAATACGTTCCTCCTGGGATTGGCTGCTTTGCTGGGCAACAGCCAAAGCATGCTAGAACTCCACTTCCAACCAGAAGCTACCTTTAACTTGATGCAAAGTCCAAGCCCAACATTAATTAAAAGAGCACACAAATCAGGTAACCTGCAACTACCCAAGCTCAAAGTTTATAAAATCCTAGTTCAGAGAGGAAGAGCTGTTGTTGGTTTGGTTGTTTTGCTTTTTCAAAGACAAGTTAGCTGGCTCTTCAGCTAATAGGTTAAAACTATCTGCCTACCCACTGATTTTATGTTGTTGTGTTAGCTTCTATGTCCAATTTTGGCCATGAACAGTAAACAGTTTCCACCTGCCTGTGAGCAGAGGAGCAGCACAGCTCATGAGCTAGAAATACACAGAAGAACAAGAGGCTACCTGCAGTAGGAGGCGCTTTGGTTTGGGGCCTCTTTTCCTGTACCCCGATGCACGGTCTCTCTCTTCCCTGTGAAAAAGGAACACAAATCAAACTGTGTACTAAATACCACAGCACAAAAACTAGTCAGGACTTCTACCTTTCACAGCACAGCTCCCTCATTTCCTTCATTAAAACCCAGCAGTGACCAGTGTGGGCTTGGAAGACATCCCAGAATTGCTTCTTATAGGAGTGAAAGCCTTGCAATAAGGGAATTTCTCCGACTCAGCTGATCAAGGATGCGTTAGAGAAACTTATCACCTTGCATCGCTCCAGTCCAGCCCTGGACCTGATTAAAACTCGAGACTGATTGCTCTTTGGCTCAGCGATACTTGTGCTTGGCCTCATTTCCTGAACAACGGAAATCAAAGCTGCTTTAACCCTGTTTTGTCCACTTCATCCGACACCAGGGTACAGAGATCAAGTAGGATCATGAAGTGGGGACAACAGGGGCACTTTATGCACACTATGAAATAAGAGACACTATTTCTTTTTCCTGCATCCAGGGAGAGAAAGAACATGCGCCCTTACTTTTCTTCATAAGCCACTACCAGGCGAGGGTCCAAGATATGATCCTCTGGCTCCCATGTGCTGTATCTGAAGGAAAACACAAGGAATATAAAGTAAACAATACTTTATTGAAGCATTCTCTCTGCAGGCCTGCTATCAGCCTGCTGCGGCCCTGGATACTGTCTTCACAAGGGTCGGTGGGGTCTGCCACAACATTGCGAGAGTTCTAAAGAATCCCAGCCATTCCCTCCCCACTTCCCGCAGACACCACCTCTCCTTCCCAAAACAGGCAGGGCCAAGCATCAAACAGCTCTTTGCAGGAGAACAGGGAAGACTTTCCTCCCCAGGGCCCCCTCCACACTGTTTGCAAAGCCTGTGCGGACACTCACAAACTGATTTTAAGTCATTGCCTCAACAGGTCTCATCTGCAGCACTCCCTCAAATCCAACGAACCCCGTGGAACAATGAGACATAGTCTGATCTGACACAGCTTTCCAAAAAAACAGGTCTCTCTTAATTTAGAGTCCTCAAAGAGTAAGTACGCTTTCTCACCTCGTTATTAATTACATCTAATCACTGGAGCTGAAAGCATTCATTTAAGAAGAGTTTAATTTTTCTCCACTGATGCCATTCAACTAAACATGTTTAGACCTGGGCCCTGAGGCAAGTAGATGGCGACTTTCCAGCTCCTCCTCCGCCTGCCTGACTCCCCTGCAGGTTGGTTCTCTCTAGCACAAGTCACCGGTATTTCTGTACCTGCGCGGGAGGAAACCTAACGGCTCTGTGGTCAGGGCTGTCAAAACCACCCAAAATAAGCTCCATGCTCTGAATGTAGCCTGTGAGTGGTGTCGCTCACTGCGCCACCTCCCTCCTTGATTGCCAGAGAGCTGTGACAGGAGTCGGATGCTCAGGAAAGGACTGAACCCACCCAGCTGGCAACAGCAAAACTGGTTAAGAAAATGGCAGACAGTATCAGGGAGAGGCAGCCAAAAACTCGTGCTGTGGAAGGTGAAAGGATCACAAGGTGGTTCTCATACCATGTTTGCTTCTAAGGGGTCGTGTTTACCCAGAAGAGGTGGGTGGCATGTCTCTACCATACAAACTCAAAGGCACAAAGGCAATCTGAAACCCCAAATGCCTCAGAGCATTCATTTTCCTGGCATGTGAGGTCCAGGGCCTGGACGAAAAGCCCCTCCCAACACTTGGGAAGGAGGGCCAGAGAGAAGCTACATGCAGGTGGGCAAAGGTGCATTTGTATTAGTGCCTTTAAACAGAGGGAAACATTTTAGGATGTTTACATCTCTGGATAAAGCATAGGCTGTTCTTGAGGGCACGTAATGCATGCATATGTAGGTACACAGGGAAGGTGGTGGGGGTGTGCTTTTCCCTCTCATCTCTGCATCAGACAGAAGAAAGGTACTGGAATATAGGAGCGTGCCTGCAGAAGGGTTCTAGAAATGAGCATACAATTCTTTTGTAAATAGGAGAAACAAAAATACAAAATTCAGACATCCCATGGTGGTACGTCAGAGAGTTAAGAACAGTCATGTCTTCATAACCAGCTGATCCCTCCCTCCCTCCTTTGCTGAAGCCTCCTGCAGCAACCTGACTGTGAGCTGTCAAAGCCAAGAAGCTGTTTCAACAGAGGAAGGTTTCCTCCCAGCTGCAGGGATTCTGGCACTCATTCTACAAATTTAAGAAAAATAACAACACAAAGGGGGAAAAAGTAATCAAATTGCTTTTCATGGGCAGGAGAATAAAGGGGATTTGCTTTTTTAAAAAAAATAAAATCAAACCCAACTAAACCCAACAACCAGTGGGTGTTGCCTTTTTCTCTGAAGCTCAGTTTCTGGCTGCACTGCAGTGGCAAAACACTGCATATAAAAACCCCCATGGTTCAGTTTGCCACGCGCACGCACACACGCACACTGAGCTATATATACGGGTACGCACAGCCCAGGCTGCAGCAGAACTGCAGAGAGCAGGCACTCTGGAAAACATAGATCATATGATCTTCCTTCCCCCTCCTTCTACTCCTCCTCTTCCCCCTCCCCTCTTAACTCCAACACAAGTTGTAAACAAGCTTGTAGCTAGAATCAGATTGTAACTCCTCCATTCCCTGCCTCCTGCAGTACAAACCAGAAATGATCTACGGTGCAAAGCACTAAGAATTTTTTATTAAAAAGGAAAAAAAACGAAAAAAAAGGTGAAATATCAGTTACATGGTAAAGCAGCAAACTACTGACCTATTCTTATTCCCATCTATGAGCCTTCAATGGGAATGATGGGATACTGGTACAGAGATTACAAAGGGCAATGCAACAAGGTTCTGGAGGGGAATGAAGACAGATATGACATGGGATGAGAAAAGAGCATGTTGGAAGCAAACAGCTTGTGATGCTGCCTGCCATTACAAGCACATGTATGTTTAGAAACAAGGAACAGAGGCTGCTTGCAGGATGAAAGTGATTTCAATGCTGAAAGCATCTTGTTTTTAAGCAACTCGAACCACCAAGTGAACAGTTAAAATGGGGGAGGGAGGAAAAAAAAAATCAGTGCTCTTCAGATTTGGAGTTTGGGGGAGTAGGGAAGGTGTTTGGACATGTCACAACATGAAAAGAAGGGAACCCTGACATCCCCTTGCTCTCTGGGCACAATATGCTTTTAATTCCCAAATGAGAGTTCTTGGCTCCCCGAGTTCCAAGGCACAGAGCAAGGAAAGGCAGCAGCAGCAGGAATAACGGCTGCTCTGTCCAAGAAAACATTACGCCATGCCTCAGCCCACCTTCTTGGCAAGTGACTTTATGAGAGAAGGACCTAGATGCATTTTTTTGAAAGGAGAATGGGACAAACATCCTTATTCTGGCCAAAAGGGGATGGTGCCTCAGAGCCTACAAATACATTTTCGCAGTCTTTAGCAGCAATTAAATTAGGCTTGGCTACTTAAGAGGCTGAAACGGTCCATGGCAACTGGTGCTCAACAAGTGCACAAGGTGACACTGACAGCAGTACTTACAGTCAAGAACAAAGTCACCCTCTCCCACCACCAACTGGGAGGGGAAGCTGCTTATATTCACACGTGCCCTATAAGCACAAGGATTAGGCATGCAGGAAGGCACTTCAGCTTCTTGGATGCCAGGTACAATCTCTCAGGACCACACCCTAGTGCGTCCCCACTTTCCGAATGCAAGGATGAACCAGTAAAAGCAGCCCCCTTTGCACAGCAACACACAGTCACTGCACATGTCAGGTCAGGCCCTGTGTACATACGTACGCGCACAGTGTACGTACACACAGAGTTACAAACAGAAAAGCAAAGGCAGGGCCCTGTACAGGTTAGCCAGGGGGCTGTTCTACTAGACAGCTAGCTAACAGCTAGCTAACATAGTAACATTCTCCAGTTACCTAATCTCAATGCATTTTACATACTGTCAAGATGCAGAGCAATCACTCTTCTTCAGAGGCAGCTGCATTTTAATAAGAGCAGGATCCGTACACCGTGCACAGCAACACTACTTTTTTCTTCTTTTTGCAACGTAGCAACCAAAGCAAAAGCAGAAAAGGCCCTCAGAATAACAGAAGGTTTAGGACAAGGAAACAAAGGCATGGCGGTAATTTTCAAGGGACAAAGATCACCTGCATTTGGCTACGATCAATAAAGCTGTAACATTGCCCCTTTCCATTTGTGAACTGCAGAGGGAAAGCAGCAGGACGACAAGACCATCAACTTATTTTCTACTTTCAAAGGCTGCATATAGCCCTAAAAATAATGTGGGGCCCTCCTGGTGCCAACTCAGAAAAGCTTACGCTTCTGTGTTCAGAATCACAGACTGGTTTGGGTTGAAAGGGACCTTAAAGATCATCTAGTTCAAACCCCCTGCCATAGGCAGGGACACCTTCCACTAGACCAGGCTGACCAAAGCTCCATCCAACCTGGCCCTGAGCACTTCCAATGAAGGAGCATCCACAGCTTCTCTGGGAAATCTGTTCCAGTGCCTCCCCACCCTCACAGTGAAGAATTTCCTCCCAATACCCAATCTAAATCTACCCTATTTCAGTTTAAGGCCATTGACCCTTGTCTTATCACTACTTGCCCTTGTAGACAGTCCCTCCCCAGCTTTCCTGTAGCCCCCTTTAGGTACTGGAAGGCTGCAATTAGGTCTCCATAGAGTCTTCTCTTCTCCAGGCTGAACAAGCCCAGCTCTCTCAACCTGTCTGCACAGCAGAGGTGCTCCAGCCCTCTGATCATCTTTGTAACCCTTCTCTGAACCTGCTCCAACAACTCCACCTCTTTCTTGTCCTGGGGACCCCAGAGCTTGTTACAACCCAGAAGAATCAAGGTTTCCTGCAGAACTCACCAGGAATTTAAAAACATTTGTATCTAGAAAGCATCTCAATGGAATATTTCAATGGTGGCCAAAACCAGTCAGAATAGACTGGCACAGGGTTTGTGTCCCTCCGCTGCCATTCCAGAAACAGAGTTTTGGTTTGTTGCTCTTTGGTTTTGTTTATCGTTGCTGAAATGAGACCCAAAAGGTTACTCATTGAGAATGACACGCTCAGTTGCAGAGCTACAGTGTAAGTGGCTACTGAATATTAAAGAAAAATAGTAAAAGACAAATAAAATACAACTTACTTTGGGGGCCATCCTTTCCACTTCACCAGGTATTCTACTTTACCCTAAGGACAGAAAAAGGAAGAAGAAAACTGGTGAACTCTGCAACCAAATAAGGGCTACAGTAAGAGATACAACCAATCATCAGGACTAAAAACTCTGAACTGAAAAGCTCATTTCCCATCACTTTATTTTCAAAACAAAGCCACTTCCGCATTCAGCTGCAATTGCTATACTTTTTTCCCTAGAAAATGGGCATGCAAGAGCATTTAACTATGCTTGCATTACCAGGAGCTTGGGATCATACCTCTGCAGAGGCCTAACAGGCAGAACCCCAAAAAGCTAACCAGGAAGCACGACTGCAACCATTCCTGCCTTTACAAGCAATCCTACGGGAAGTCAGCACTCATAAACATGAGAGGGAGATGTATGCCAAGAGCAAGTGTCAGAGGAATTTATGTTTTTTTTAAGCAGAGAGAAGAAATACAATATTTCAGAACCTGTGAAGCATCTCTTTGGCATGTTCCCTGCCAGTCACTACATGCTTTACTCAAATATTGTTCCGTCCATCACAGTCACTCAACCTTTTGACCGAAGCAAACAGCAGCTCACAGCTCAAGTTCAGAGTTATCCATTAATTTGAGATTTAAAACATAGAAAGGAAAAAAGAAGTTCAGTTATTGGAAACCTCATTCGAGGGATCCACAAGCGATGTGTACAACTATTAAAATCTTTAATGTTATACTGAGGGGTTTGTCAAGCACTTCCCAAAGCATGGCAGAAGCTGACCACCCTTCCAAGTGCCCCTGTTGCAGCTGCAGGCACCTTTACATGACAGCACAGCAAGCAAAACGCTTGGGTGCCAGAGAGCTGGGGTCATTTGCCTCACAGAGGGCTCATCACCACCTCCCCGGTGTCTGAAAACACCGCCCTATAAAGGTACTTCCCACCAGAAGGTCTCCTCACACTGCCTGTTTACATGTCAGTACTCGCAGCACCCGCGTGGGGACAGCGCGTTGTCACCGCCGGGGAAACCGAGTCCCCAACCGTCCCGAACCCGGCTCGCTGCCGCCAGCGCTGATTCGGCAGGAGCAGGGACACCCCCCCACTCTTCCCCAGCCCCAGAAC
>VZTU01032736.1:134058-172423 GCA_013400835.1 Zapornia atra | reverse complement strand
AGGCAGGAGAGGCAGGCGGCACGGACCAGCGCGGAAGAAACGCGGTGTGGCCGGCCCCCGCCTCAAGTGCCTCCTCATGAAATGTATAGGGATTATATGGATATAGCACCCATGTAACACTTAGACGTACTGAAAAGGCAGGACCTACGGCCCCTTAGTCAAGGTGGCCAACGCTTGAAAGTATGAACGCTATGAGCAGGCATTCAGCACAGATGTGTCCAGGCTCCTTTCTGCACCAATCTTGTACGCAGAAATGTGCTTTTGCTTCCCAACCACTGCATTGAACAACAGATTTTTTATTTATTTAATTTTTAGATCCCCTAGGACATTTTTTCATCAGAGCAGAGATTTAATTCTACAGGTGTATCCCCTTTTCTCCCGCAACCGGGCTTAATGGCTCTTCTACTGTGGCTGCATGTCACTGGATGCTGTTTGTATGCAAAGTCTGAGGTGGGATGGACCTTACTGTACAGCAAATATTGCACAAAAGTCTACAGTGAGAGCGAGCTAATCTATATATTAGTAATCTAGTTTGAAACTTGATTTTCACACAACATACCAAATCCATACATGCAGGTGCTGTAACTGGCAGGGTGCTTGTTCTTGACACAGTCACTTGGGAACCCAGAGTTCACTGTTGAGAATTGTGACAGAAGATAGGACAAGGGGAAATGGCACAAAGCTGTGCCAGAGCAGGTTCGGATCAGATGTTAGGAAAAAAATTGTCACTGAAAGAGTTGTCAGGATGTGGAACAGGCTGCCCAGGGAGGGGGTTGAGTCACCATCCCTGGATGGGTTTAAAAAAAGGGTAGATCAGGTACTTAGGGATATGGTTTTGCATAGGATAGGAATGGTTGGACTCGATGATCTTAAGGTCTTTCCGAACCTCGTGATTCCGTGATTCTATGATTGTTGAGCTAACCATTAAATGAGAGCTATCAGTTTATAACCTAGTTTTGGCTCTGTAACAACAAAACTGTTGAATATTCAAGGTTTTAGTACTGTATTGCAACATAATAATTAGACAGGCTTTGATCTTTTTAATCCTTCCTTTCTCATGGTTCTATGTTTTAGAGCAAATAGAGAAAAGTATGTAAGATAAAATTTACTTTGTATCTCAAAATTAAGAACTTCAGAAAAACTAAAACCAAATGAAGATCAGAACATTCCTCTGAACCGCAACAGCCTGGATTTAATCCCTTTCCTTGCACCTGAATCCAATTACTGTGGTGCTGAAATGGAAAATGGAAGAAAATGTGCTCCAATGACCACCTTGGGATAAAAGAAACGAAACAAATCCCACAGTCAGGACAATCTTGTGAGCAAATCCATTACTGATAAACTGTTGCACTTCTTAGTAGAGGGTATTTACAAGTTCTTACTTAATGGGTCTTTTCAAGGTGAAGGATTTTTATTTTAATTGAATGAACTTTGTTAATGAATACAAACCAAATCAATCTGTGTTTTGATGACAAGCTGTAATACTTGTCAAAATAATTAAACAACAATAACACACATGCCTGACATCATAATTTCTGTTCTATTATCCTCTTCCTCCTTTCTGGTTTCACCTTTTCTCACACCAGCAACCGACCCAAATGAAGTTGAAGCAGTGTTTGCATCAGTTACGTCACAGCTTTTGAAAATGCGTGGCACTGCTTTGCCTGGAAGGATGAGTGATGAAATCTGTCCACAAGATGACATCATCATGCCTCAAAGTTCCAGGCAAATCCCATGACATAACAAAATTTCCCTTTTTTTGATGGGGGATGTTTTCCATGCAGGTCGTCCTTCCCTCACGGGGGCTGTGTTCTGGTACAGCAGCAATCCTCCCCTGGTTCCTGCTCGTAGCTCGTTTTACTTTTCAGAAAGTGCTACAGAGTGTCTCATCGTGGTCTGCTCAGTTTGGGGGGTGGTTTGGTTTGGTTATGGGTTTGCGTTGTTGGTTTTTAGTTGCAGAGCGTTGGTTTGGTTTGGTTTGGGGTGGGTATTTTTCAACATTTTGGACAAAGTTGTTACTTTTTAAAGATGCTACACCACAGTTACTTTTCATCCTACTAATGTAATTTGACTAAGGCAGGGCTTTTTGCATTGACAACCAAGAACAAGAAGGTCTCCCTTTATCCCACTCCATCCCAAATTCTGAATTACTGTTAAATGAATGTTATTAAGCCATTTATAGGGACTAGAAATAATTAAGACAAACAATTTAAGCAATCACGGTTCTCAGATCTTGCAGCCTGTTTTAGCAGTACTTTAAAAGCCATTCTGTGATTAAAAAAACCCTTTTCTAAAGTATATCAAGAGCTCGATTACAGCAATCTTTATTGGAGCTGTTCTTGTTACGACTGATTGTACAGTCACACTCATATATTGCAGTGAACTCAATGAGCAGAAAACCAAAGCAAATATTGAACCTTCCTTAGTACAAATTCGGAGAGCCAGATCCAGGAGCCTTTAATCAAAATTCCAATTAACTTCAAAGAGTTTTACTTGAGCAAAATTTGCAAGCAGAATTTAGTACAGAAAAAATTACCATTTTAATTGCTGCTAGCCTGATTAGGCAATTCAGCTTCCAGTTGATACAAGCACTTACATTAACACTAAAAATTTATTAATGGTCATTTATATTCTACCAAGTCGAATCCTGCCAAAATTTTGGTTGGGGTTTTTTGTTTGTTTGTTTGGGTTCCTGGAGGGGTTTGCGTTCTGGGTTTTTGTTTGTTTGTTTGTTGTTTTTCCAGAAGACTGCAGCAAAGATCACAGCTTCGAAACAACCCAGCACATCCCCGAAGAAATGCTGCTTGATGATGCTTTAAGAAACGACCTTGGGGCAGAAGCAAGCCTTGGCAGCCTACCACACAGTGCTCCACGACTCCGTAACGTCACGGGAGTGGGCAGCCATGGAGAATCGTACTGCCGCTGCCGTTTGCCGTCTATCGCTGGATCGATGGGCGAACCTGCCGCTCTTTCGCTGCAGTGCCGTATGTTTAATTATCAGCAGATGGCACTCATCAGCGCTGCTCGGCAAGCGCAGGTCCATTTTGTACGCAGATGCTGGTTTCGTCACAGAGATAAAGGACAGCGAGTTGGCACGGGCAGTGCTGCCCTGGCCCACGGGAGCGCCCTCCCGCACCCCTGAGCCGGCTGGAAGCATGGCAGGGTACAGGCAATCAGGGCAGTTAAGCCCAAAGGCACCAAACACCATGCCCTGTGGGAATGCCTGTATCAGTTAGTACTTTTAATTGGAGTTTCTTAAAGCCCACATAAGGAATGCAGCTGACCCTGCTGTCAGTTGTCCATGGTTTACTCAGAGCTCTTGCTCGGATAGCAGCCAGCAAAGAAAGGTGTTTAAAGCCGCGCTTCTGCTGTGCGTCCTTCACCTCCCAGCACAGGGGTTTTCTGACAGTGGATGGCCAGTGAGCCACAGTCCCAGTGCAAAGTAGTGCTCTGCCTCTGGGGGTTGCACAGCACACACAAGGAAAACAAATGTGGAAGTCCCCTTGACTTGGCTAAAGGAGCTAGTCCTACAGGGTAAAGACCATCTGGCCTAAGCTTAGGTTCCCCTGGGAGCTCTAGCTGAGGCCTGCCATGAAGAAAAATACCTTCTGTGGGTTCCATGTAATTTCACTTCTATTCTTCACTGCTTTTTGCCCCGCATGGGGTTTCTCCACCCCTTATAAGGTATACATGACAGTTGTTTACTTCAGCCTTTCATCTGCTTTAGAGCATACAGCATTTCTCTTTCATGGGGGTCATGACTTGGGTACAGATCTGGGGCACCTGGAGTACCACCTAACCAGGATGGTATGCACTGAATCCTAGACTGTGATCCTCTAAAATGTCACACAGCTGGCACCTGTCCCTTAGTGTCACCTCAATTTGGTGGGCAGCTCTGTCTTCCTCTTCACCTTGGCTCACAGCTAGGTGTGACTGGGAACCACCAGGTAGGTGTTTCCTCCCAGGTTTCCTTGAATAGCTCAGCTACTTCCCAGAGCAGAATCAGTGAAGAAAGCAGCAGATACTATTTTTCTTTGAAAATGCTGCTGGAAGAGGATTTGTTGTTTTCTTACCTGTTAAACGATAGCTCAGCAGTTACAGGCGAACACCCAGCAGTCCTGGGGATCAAGATCCAGTCCTTCTTTTGTCTTCAGGACTGTGAGATCTCATCTTCTGGGGTGCTGCCCCAAACACCAGCTTAATTTCTATCTCAGCAGCAAGGGGAGCACACATTCACCCACTGAACTTGTTTTGCTTGGTGCAAGACAAATTCAGAGCTCATGGGGCCAGGGAATGTGTGTGACTCAGCTCATCTTCATGGTTATTTTCCTGGGCAAGAGGAGATCTGTGTCCTGATCCCAATCCCTAACCATTAACCAGTGCCAAACTCATGCAAAAGACATAAACGTGACCTAGTGAAGGTGCTGAAATGCTGCTCTCTGCTTTCCAAGATAAACAGTTAGCTAGAGAAAGGCCTTCCTTCTCTCTGGGACACTCTGAGAGCTGAGTCCTTCTGTGTCACAGGATGGGTGAAGTACACGGGTTTGGTTTTCAAATAAATTCCTCTGTGGGAAGCTGTGGTAGAATTTTCAGTGCTCTGAAGCCTCGACTTGGAGTGTGGGTGGGCAAGGGAAAATAAGTGCTTTTGTGGTTTGGGCTTTTTTGAAAAATATTTTTGTGATTTCAATGAAATTGACTTTTGTTGCTTCAATTAATTTGAGTTTTGTTGTTTTAGTGAAAGCCTGCCCATCTGTGGACATATGATATGTCTGTGAAAAGCCTTGGCTCCCACATGCTCTATAGAAACTTCTTCAGCTGTTCATTGCCTAAAACTTCCAGAGACTCCCACTCTTGTGTACGATCCTCTCACGGCACCTTCTGCCCATAGAGCATCCAGCCCTAAAAATGGTTCTTTTTGCAGAGGACTATTTGCATGTGAGACAGTGCGTGTCCCCTGTTCCTTCCACTGTGAAGGCGGCAGAGTTGCTGTTCTCGCTTTCTTCATGACTGAAGCACTCTGAAAATTTTGAAAAACTTAATACCAAGTAAGGAGCCAGAGTCTGACACTGAGCTGAGGGTTCAGCATCTGCACAGTCTGTGACTTGATTGGCTTTTGTGTTCAGATGTGTTTGGTGCTGCAAGTGGGCAACCAACCTCCACGGCAGGAAGTGTCTGGGTCATGCCCTCGGCATGCAGAAGCTTGGAGGTGCTCTTCACTCATGTTACAGACATAAAACATATTAAACCATGCCCGTCCATGCCATGCCACGTGGGATAGAGCAGACTAGGCTGGTGGAAAGAGTGCTTCATGGTCCTTCCAGGCTGAGGAGAACACTTAGCTCAGACCTCCCCCTTCCTGGGAGAGGGCTCTGACCACACAGCTACCAGTTACACACTTGCTATGCTTAGCTACAGCAACTTTGTAAGAGGCCTCAGCTCTGGAGGGTGTTTGACCTGAGATTATGACAGGGAAGGTAGATGGAGAAGGAGGAGGAATGCACAGCTCTAACTCCTGAGCTCCAGGGGATAAACTGGGCTCTCACAGGTTTTTCTGCCTCCTGCCTCTGCCCTGGGTGACGGTTAGCCTTTTGGGATGTCTCCTTTGTCAGGAGAGGCCAGAAGCCTAGATGCAGTCCTGGGATGAACCTCAGTGTCTTGCTCTCTGGATCTGAGAAGGCAGTTGTGACCAACAGGAAGCTTGCACTTTGCACAGAGCATTCGTTCTCTTCCTTTTTGACCACTTCCTACATAAAAACCAAGCACCAGTTCATTTCTTCCTGAGAGAACATCCTTTAGAGCCATTCCTGATCCTCAGCCTCACCACTGTCCTCACCAAACTAATGGAGCCCAAATTTTACCTCCTAAAAAATAGGAGTTCATGACTTCTCACTCAGGTCGGTCCTGTTGGTGCATGGGGAACAAGCTGGTGAGTTCCAGGAGGAGGGTGCTGGTTGCAGCACTCCACCGTGTTGCCTCCCTGCCCTCTCCCTTGGAGGCAGTATTTCCAGAAGTGATGCAGATAATTTGATACTCGACTACTGTTGACTTGGGTTGTGCATTTGGCCTTGGCAAAAAGCTGCTCCATGCCTCGGCCACAGAACAGCATCAGCATAATCTGCCCAACAGATGGGATGCAAGGATCGAATAAATGATTATGGAAATGCCAGGAGAGGGGCAAAAGGCCTCAGAGAGGGACAAAGTCCCCTAAGGAACCCTTTGCCTGGTTTCCCTGCGCCCGACAGCGTGCCTGCGGGCTCTGAATGGCGCTTGTTCATTAGGTGGCACTACAGGCCCAGGATTTCACGGGCAAGCGCTGTCTCCAGAGGGCTCCTCTGGGACTGAGCCGGGGTCTGTAGGCTCAGACGCTTCATTACCCTATTTGCGTATTATTTTTTTCCTGGGGAAACATGCTGTCCTTACAAATCCTGGAAGAACACAGAAGTGCTATTGCAAAAGCAAAGCAGCAGCAATCAACACTTCCGATACAGTTGCCCAGGCCAGAAGCCTCCAAGAACAGCACAGGGGAGCCTGTAGCTGTGTGGGGTAAATCCTGTGCAAAGGACCTGCAGTCCAGCCGCCTCCCCAAGGCAGTGCAAAGAGCAGAGCTGCAGGGCTGCTGCCTGGCCCTGAAGCAGGCAACGGCAGAACCAGGCTTCTCCAAAACCTTGTCATTTCTCCAGCAGGCTGTGGAAAGGCCTCAAAGGCTGCTGGAGATCTGGAGACATGTGTGCTCTTTCAAGAGAGGACACCATGCCCCTGTGCCTGTGCTTTCTACATGTGCTGTGAGGCTGGCAGCAATGCCCTCACCTGCCTCCTGTGCTTCTGAGCAGGACACCCAACACATCTCAGTCAGTGCCTCTTCCACTAAAATGTCCTGAGCTGAACCGGTTTAGGGAAGGCACCTGCGTTCTCCTGCAGCCCCCCCAGCCACCTTCTTCCTCACCTTGATTTCCTTGGCATTTCCTTGGGTAAATGTTTATACAAGTTTTCAAAGCCAGGGAGCGCATGGGCAAGATCCGGGACTGCTTCCCTTAAACAATTTGGTTTGAGGTGTTTTAACTCCCTCCCCTGGCACCACCAGTTATTCCAGGCCTGGCTCAGTCCTCGCAAAAGCCCGGCTTGACCAAAGCACACCTGACTTGGCTAGCAACTGCCACGGCTGTTCCCATCCCTGTGCCACACCAGAGCAGGGCCTGGACTCCTCCGACCCAGCTGTCAACTTAGTCATTCTCCAGTCCTGGACAAGTAACCTGCAGCCTGCTCAGTGCCCCTCTGTCTGAAGCTGAAAGATAAATGTCCTTGAAATCTGAAGTAACCACGATAATTTTATTTTGAACAGGAAAATGGACTGGTTTTTCCCCTTATCTAATTGATTAGGAATGTCAAATATTCCTTTCTGTACACCGTGCATGCCTCTTATTTATGTAGGAAGCAGCTGGTCTAGGGATCGAGCCAAACACTTTTTGTAACTAGAAAAAATAAAGCTTTCTTTTGGGGCTGAGGGGGAGTGTTACAGTATTTCATCACCAGTTGACAGATAGAATCCATCTCTCTGCTTTTCCCTCTGCGTCCTGACATGTCTCTGGGAAGTGCTCACCACGCCCTCACTTCAAAGAAAACTGCAGGTGTCTGGGAGAACAGGGGGCAAGGAGGGAGCTCCGGGACACGGCCAGGCCGACTCGCAGCTCAGGAGCCGCGTCTGGGAGCCTGAATGACATCAGAAAAAAAACATCTTGGCTTTTGTCTGGGTAGGTTTCTGTCCACTGCTATTTCTGCACATTGCTGAGCAGTACTGGATGCAGCAGTTACTATCTAGAGGATGATATTAGCTTTGCGTCCGCGTGACTCTCTAAGTAATTCCTTTTAATGGCCTTAAAATGGAGCATATGTTCCCATTTTTCTCTGTAGGCAGTTACGCTTCCCATCTGAAATGGTACAGCCTTAGACTGCATTTCAGAAAGTTTTCCTAAGAGCTGAAATTGCAGCGTAGTTAGATTTGTCACAGAGGAAGTCTGTTCTTTCAGCCTGATTGACGGATACAGCACCGGCTGCTTGTGAAACCCCATCAGAAAGACGGTTCTTGGTACTGTTTAGTCAGAGGGGTAACTGAATGCCCCCTGAAAGGTGTAGGACTCTGTAGAGCCACTGGTCATCATCACACCTAGAAGTTCATGCAAAGAAAGCTGTCAAACAATAGGATAAACAAGTAAGTAATTTAAACATGAGGAAAAACAGACAATCAATATTATAGGTATCACCACAAAGCAGTCACTATGGATGTACCTCATCCCAAAGCAGCCTGCTGCAGCTCCACCTGACCACGGCCAACAGTTTTGGGAGTGGGTAGTTTCTTAAAGAGGGATTCCTACAAAAGAATTCGTAACGGAAACACTGGGAAAGGCTACAAATTGCATGAGGAACATAAAAATATATCTCCAGTAACACCTCTGTTCACCAAAGGTGAGAGCGGATGGACTGTTGAACTAGCAATCTTTCCAAGGCCAGTGTAGTGTTGGCATCACCTACAGGAAGTTTATACCTGAGTGAAGAGTGTTGGGAGACACCAAGTCAATGGGGTAGTGTCTTACATCTCCTTTTAAAAACACATCACTTTTCATCACTCAGCAATGGCTCATGTCACCACTATTGCTTCCCACTTTCTATAATGCAGATCAGCTTGGCAGGTTCTCAACCCACGTCACAGATCGGTACCTGCCTCCATAACCAAAATGGGATTTTGCTGGACTCCATCATTCTAGTGAGCACAGCAGCTACAAATCGGGTACAGGACAATGGAGCAAACAGAGCTATGGGTGGTCTTTGCTAATCAAAATAGCACACATTCCCTGTGACCAGTTGCTATGGGAAGTGATTGTTTTGACAGTCACCTTGAACATACCTCAGTCTGGTGAGTTGGACAAGCTGGATTGATTGGTCGAGGTCAACTATGTGAGATTTAACAACGCCAAGTGCTGGGTCCTGAACTTGAGTCACAACAACCCCAAGCAACGCTACAGGCTTGGGGCAGAGTGTCTGGAAAGCTGCCTAGTAGAAAAGGACCTGGGGATGCTGGTTGACAGCCAGCTGAACATGAGCCAGCAGTGTGCCCAGGTGGCCAAGAAGACCAACAGCATCCTGACTTGGATCAGAAATGCTATGGCCAGCAGGAGTAGGGAAGTGATTGCCTCCCTGTACTCAGCTCTGGTGAGGCTGCACCTTGAGTGCTGTGTTCAGGTTTTGGGCCCCTCACTACAAGAAGGACACTGAGGTGCTGGAACATGTCCAAAAAAGGGCAACAAAGCTGGTGAAGGGTTTGGAGCACAAGTCTTAAGAGGAGCAGCTGAGGGAACTGAGGTTGTTTAGTCTGGACAAGAGGAGGCTGAGGTGAGACCTTACCATTCTCTCCAACTACCTCACAGGAGGTTGTGGTGAGGTGGGGGTTGGTCTCTTCTCCCAAGTAACAAGCAATAGGACGAGAGGAAATGACACCAAGTTGTGTCAGGGGACGTTTAGATTGGATATTGGGAAAAATCTCTTAACTGAAAGGGGTATCAAGCATTGTAACAAGCTGCCCAGAGAGGTGGTGGAGTCTCCATCCCTGGAGGTGTTCAAAAAACTTGTAGACATGGTGGTGCTGGGTTGGCGGTTGGACTTGATGATCTTTGAGTTCTTTTCCAACCTCAAAGATTCTATAATTCTGTGAGACTGTAGAGCTTTCAACAGGCTCATACACAAAGTGGCCCATGACCAGCCAAGCCCGCCACTTGTTGACACAGGCCTCCAAGCTCGAGTCCTGAAGACTGTTAAAAATAGGTAAGTGGTTTGAAAAGCATGTTCACAGCAGCATTGAAACAACCTGGACTATTCTGATGTAACTGTTCCCCTTTCTTTATCCCATTGTGTGGCATTTCCAAGAGCCGTTTCAAAGCTGAACTCGTGGCTGTCATTAGGGCTATGGCCAGAACGACACTCCATGCCTCAGCGCGGAATATTCAGCTGTAATGAGCTGCTGAATGCTGCTCAATGAGCTCGTAGGGACGAAGCTGCTGAAAAGGCTTGACTTCACCTGATCTGGCAGGAAACCCTGGGATTTGTTTAATCAGCTAGCCAAACAACCTCCAGCACCTGCTCCCTTAGCAGAGGAGGCCAAGCAACAAACATTTTGCTGGACAAAAGTTTCCACCAAGTTCTCACCAGCAGGAGGGAGATCTGCCAGCAGTGCTGCTCTCCATCATCCTGTGACCTGTTCACAGGGGTGACCTGGACACAGAGGCAAATGTGGTCAATCTGGTTACTCCCACCAGGCATGAGGACGCATAGACATGGTAATTTTGGCTAAATGTTTGGATTTGGCTATTCCAGGTTTTCACTCATGTTATCAAGAGCTGGTGAATTGCCAAAGGTTTGGCGGCTGATAAAAACAAGTGTCATGCCAGACTCAGGGAAAGCCCCAAGCTCAGAACCAAGTTGTGAGCCCCAGCAGCTCCTTCCTACAATTTTCAAGGTCCCCGAGGGACATATTCTTTGACAGAGCTGTTGGAGGATGAGGCATGCTCTGCATGTTGAGCAACCTGGATTTTGCTGAGGCAGTGGTTCCCATGATCAAATTTTAGCACTAACTGGAGTCATTAAACAACCGAAGATGGGAGCTGTGTTCCTGGATTTGCTGCTGCTTGTCATACACTGGCACATTGTTCTGAGGTGGGATTCACTGCGCTTGGCGTTTGCCAGCTGAAAGCTAAGCACCTTAAATTGAGCTGACTGAAAATGAAGTAGTCAAACACTAGCAGCCCTTGTCTCCTTCTCTAGACAAAGGAGAGCGTTGAGCACTGCCACAGCATGATTCATCCCAACCTTCAAAAATTTAAGCCAAGGAATTGAGTTGCTTTCTGGACGTGCCCGTATCACTCAGTTGACTATGGAGACAGCTGAGACAGCTGGCTGAGACTTCAGAGCCAGGGTTAAGTTATCTCCTGCAAGGTGAATCCCACTGTTGGCCAAGAAGGGGAGATTTCTGCCCTAGTGAGGCACATGCCCTGTCCACACATGGATGTGTTTGAGTACGTATGGAGGGCACAATAAGCACAGGAAAGTACAAGCTCACAGCCTTCTGTAGGGCTGTGCGCTGCATTCCAGCTCTGCCCCAGTTTCCTTCTTAATGAACTCCCACTAACCCGTCTCCAAAACGTCTTTGACAGGGCCAAGGTTTGCTCAGAAACCTGCTTTCACTGGTGAAGAGGTTGTCCTGACTGCTGATGTGACTGACCACCTGTGTGCACAGGTTTCTTCTGGGTGGAAGAACAGACCAAAACAATGCCGGGCGGATGTGTTTATTATTACCCAGAGCACAGATCCATCACCCAGAGGCAGGACCTGACATTTGAGCCCAGATGATGCAGATAGGTGGGACCTTGGATCTGCCTTTTTTGGATTGCCTCAGGAATGTCAGTGCACAAAGTCAATGCTCGAAACAAATGAGTTTGCTCAACTTAGGCGTCAGTGGACATGTTACATCAAAGGTCCACTTACACCTGCCATCCGCTCCTCCACTGCAGAGTCTGGCCCTCTTTGCTGCTGCCAGGACAAGGCTGGTCAGCTATGCATGCCATTGACTGAGCGCTGAGCCTTGTTGCTCACTGAGATGTGCCTTGTCTGCAAACACCCAAGAACTACCAGGTCCGCCTTGCCCGGCAGCCTGTGTCCTTATAAGTAGAAGCCTGGGCAGACACGCACAGAGCTGAAGTAATGGTGCTGTGTGCACAAAGACCCCACTTTGATTTAAAAAAGGGAAACTCCTTTCTTCTCACATCTGCTATTAAATCAGAAATCCCGGTAATCCTCAGAGAGATATGGATCTGATCAGCCCCTTGGAGACTGCTGATTGACACTGCCAACAAATGAGAGGCGTGGTGTCTCAGATGCTAAATTTCTCAGGAAAGAAGTTAGAATAAACAAAAACAGTTTTACTGGGATTCCTCCGCAACACAGACATTTAAATACAGCCAGTTGGGTGCCAGTGACACTGTCACTGGGAAGAGAAATCCCAAAGGAAAGCAAGCTGAGCACAAGCCAAACGGGAACTGAAAAGCCAAGGTGCAAGTAACAGGGGTTCCCCTCACCCCCACCCTGGAAGCCTGGCTAGAAATGTCACAAAACCATTCATTCCATCTGTGATGTGTATTTTTATCTTATTGTTTTATTTACTATGGCAACAAATCGAGGTACGCGAAACAGCTGCCATGATTAGCTTGTAGGATGTCTTCATAGCTTGGATATGGCTAGAGAGGGGTGGCTTGGGATGGAGATGAAGAGATAGTATCTTGCAAAGTGACTAAGCCTGGTGGGAGAGTTCAGGAGAAGCAGTGAAGAGCCCCTCACTCCCTTCAGGAAGGCCAGAAGGTGGTAAGCAGCCTAACCATAGGGCACTCGCTCCCCTGCCATGCTGGGAATGGGCAGTCCGTGGTGGCAGGGATGAGCAGTAGCCCCAAAGTGTCAACGCTGCTGTGATGGGAGCCATCCATGCTGACAGACCCCTGCGCGGTGGGGGAGAAAAACAAAAACCAGCCCAGGAGGGCCTTGTTGCGAGAAGGAAGTATTATTTAACGTGCATTGTGTTGGGAAAGGAAAACAAGGGGCCTGGCGTCGTGCCAGGTCCACTGGCCTCTTTTTTTTTGTTCTTTTTTCTTTTCTTCTGGGCAATTGTTCTAGTGAGGCCGATTTTTTTGGGGTTGTTTTTTTTGCTTTGTTTTGTTTTCTTTGGTGTTTTTGGAGTTGACAATGCACGGGGTAATTTCTCGTCGCTCTTCCTGTGTTTTGGCACAGGGGCTGCCCGAGCGCCCGGCCGCACTTCCTGCGGCAGAGACGCCACTGCCACAGGCACCGACACCGGCACCAGGGTGAGGGTTGCATCACTGGGTGAGCAGGGGCTTCTCGCCTGTCCCAGAGCTGGGGGGCAGGAGGTAGAGGCAGGAGCCTGGGCAGCAGGGTGAGTCAGAGTGGAAAGCAGCGTGCATTTCTGCGGGGTGACTCACCAGCCCTTAGGAAGAAAAAAAAAATCATAAAAAAAAAATTCCAGCCAAATTCTTTCAGGGAGGTAAACAAGGTCATGCAGCGCGGCGAGATCCTGTTTACCTGAGACAGGACGTCTTTGCAGAGCCCATGCTGGAAGCGGGAATGTGTTGACATGACTTGGGGTGGTTGATGTGGGGAGATGAGGCTGGGGCCACTGCTTGGCCCGAGGGTCCTGGCTTCACCGTGGCAAGGAAGGGGTGAACCCTCACCACGGGCCCAGATGCTCCCCTCTGCAAAGGATCACCTTGACACCCCACGGCTCTGCCAGGAGGGAAAGCAGGGGCCAAGGGACCATTGGGTGATGGCAGGGCTGTGCTGGCGTGGAGCACTCACCTCCAGCCCTCCTCCATGCTGGCAGCCCCGGTGACTCCAACCCGCTGCTGCCCACCTGCCCATACCTGTGGCAAGCGGGTGCATTCCCCGCGGCCCCATGAGGAAGCCTTGGTGGCCACACGGTTAATCGGAGCCCATTCCAGACGCTGACTGAGTGTTTTTTCCTGATAACAAGACGTGTGTGAGTGTACGTCGCTCGCTCGGGTGAATATCCTGTTCTTGCGACGGGCCGGACAAGCAAGGGGCAGCCGGGGAGGGGGGGTGATGGGGCAGCCTGACGGGATTTCGCATTCCTGGCATTCCTGCCTTGGCTGTGGACTGCAAAACAGCCCAGTAGGGAAGGGGGGGACAAGGCACCCACGGGTGGCCACCACGGCCACCTGTGCACCCACGCCTCTCCTCCACTGCTGCCACTGTCCTGAACCTGGCCACAGCATCAGGGCGAGGGGTCAGCCTTTGGTGGCCACTAGGTCCCTAGATGGAAGCAGCCTGGCCCCCTCAGCATCTCCTCTTTCCTGAGTGGCCTTGGCCCCTTTTGCAGCACCTGTCCCTCAGTTTGACCTTATCAGCTGTGTCCTGGGGGTGCCTTTTCTGGCACGGCCCCCATGGCCCAGCCCTGCAGCAGGGCATGCTGGTGTGAACCCATGCCACGGATCAGGGGCATGTGCTGCAGGATGAAAGGCTGTGGGGCATCCTCAAGTTCTTGTGTCCTGCCCTTAGGCACCTGCCCCAACTGGCAAAGGCCTACTGCAAGGACTGTGAGCCTGGACTTGCAGCCCAGGATGTTATTGGATGAGAAAGCCCTGCTCTCTTCCCCACTGGGGTGTTGTGTTTGGGGAGGACAGGGACATACAGGAGTAGAAGATACCTTGGTCTGTGCAGGTGAATTTAGTTCTCAGCAAACACATTTCTCCTGCCCCTTCTTCCACAGCTGCTGGCCCATCAGCCAGATTTGGCTTCTTGTGGGTTCCAGAGAAACAAAGGATGCTCAGCGCTTCCCCTGCTCCCAAGCTGCTGTCAGGTAACAGCATAGTGATGGAGCAGCCACTTGGGCTCTCAGGGATAGAGGAAGGCGCCTGCAGCCCTGCTTCACTTCCAAAGTGCAGAGCTTGGGGATGTCCCTCAGTCAGCTGCCTGGACCTGTTCCCAGCCCCTCTGCCCTTGCAGAGGTGAGCCAAGATCTCCAATACAGCTATTTCAAGTGCTGTAGTAAGAACACCTCTTTTCTTTCTTGTTTTTTGGTGGGGTTTTCCCCCTTTTTTCATTGACGCAACAAACCAAACAAGGCCAGCACTGCACCTAGGCCAGCACTGTATCATGATGATTTTGTCTCATGGTAAAATCAAGATCCTTAGGGTCTTGCACAACCAGGTACTTGGGAAAATGCACCCCTCTTCTGCTTTCCCCAGCTTCCTGCTTTCCTCTTTCACAACCTGCCAGGCTCTGGTAACTTACTCAATGAACATGTTGACTGATAAAAAGATGGAGAAAGAGACTCCCCAGTTCCCATCATCACCAGCCGCACACACATGTGTTGGTGGAAGGGGAAGGGATGGAGAGGAAAGAGGACAGTGCCTCTGGTCACATGCAGGACCCTGTTTTTGAGGAATTGAAAGCATGTCCTATCTGCAAGATTTCAAAAAAAACCCCCAAGGGTGCTTCTGCATTTTAGGAAAGGGCCAGCACAGTCATACCCCCGAGGCCTGGCCAGGCTTGCCAGAGGCTCTCGAGGGAGTTCTGGAGATATCCCTCCTCACAGCCATCCGGGAGAAACTTTGGGCACGATGGGTGCAGGTTCTGTCCAAATCTGGGTGTGCAGTGGGGATCTCAAGCCCCATCCCAGCGCCTGGTGCCTCTGCCCTGGCAGCGGCGGAGTGAGGAGCTGGTGAGGGTTGAGGTTTCTTTGGCACTTGTCTCCTGGCCAGGGGGAATTACCATCAGGCCACTGCGATTTCGGTAGATTGGTGTATTTCTTTGCTGTATTTCTGGTGGGGGGAACCCCCTTGGCACCGAGTCAGGGTATCTGCGGGACTCAGGCACCACCCACCCGATCAGCTGCCTTAGCTCAGCACGAGGCCGGGTCCTCGCTGTCTCTGCACAGATCTGCCCTGCATCGGTGCCGAGCTTCTTCCCGGCATGCAGGGCCCTTTTACCCCTCACCGGAAGGGAACTCAGCCACCCTGCAGACAAGGACCTGGTAAAGGAAAGGCAAAGGGGCTTCTGCGCTGTGACCTGAGCCCCCGGTGCTGAGGGGGGGAGGTGGGCTCCCTCTGGAGCTCCATTTATTCCTAAATTCCTTACATTGAGCTTCTTTTCAGACAGTTTTTATGTGTGCAGTTGAGGAGAGCCCTGGTACAGGGGACAGGTGGGAAGATTTTGGGCAACGTGTTGACACATCTGGGTCTGTAGGAAGAAGTGTTGAGGTCTGGTGCTCACTGGCAAAGCTCAGCCTGAGATTTTTTAGGGAAAGGGCTTGAGTGAGTCCTGTGCTGCCCAGAGCAAAAGTCCAAAGATCAGGAGCTTAATCTGAGGTACAAAGCTCCGATCACTTGAGGACTTCAACCCTGCTCAGGACTCCCAAGCAACCCAGTTCTTTGGGAATGGGAAAACCCCAGCGGAGATCTGATGGACTCCCAGAGGATTACAGTCCAAATGACTGTTAGGTCACTCAAATGATCTGCTTCCTTTTATGGTCAAAATCAAGTGTCAGAATCACAGGTTTCCTCTTTCCTTAGAACTGGGCTTTCTCGATACCATAAATCCTTCTTGCAATGCTAAAATTAAATGTCTGAAAGCACATGCAGCATGTTGCAATCCCGCTGCTTTGCTTACTCGTCTGTGTTAATGTGTGAGTTGAGTAACAAACAATAGAGGTTGGAAATAGCCGGGACTGAGATTTCCTCTTTCAACTGCAGAATTGTTTCCTTGACTGGTGCGTGCATAAGCCAGGTGGCAAAATGCTTGCCCCAACCAAGTTTCCTGGCAAGCAAGAGGGGGTCTTTGGGTGAGGGGTGGAAAGGGGGGAAAGAAAAAGCTCCCAAAAACCACCTCCTGCCTTTCTCGGGCTTTGCTTCTCCCTCCTCCTTTGCAAGTTCCCCTCCTGTGGTTCTCACAGCTCCTCAGGTCCATTTTCAAACCTGGGGATGGGAAGTATTGCCACCCCACATGAGCGATGGAAACCTGAGGTGCCCATACCCAGAGCAGCTCTGATACTGGCACTATGGCCTCTCCCATCCAGCGACACGTGCCCCAGGCAGCCACATCCTGCCAGCCCTGGGGAGCAGCTGAGCTTGCTGCTTTCCTGAATTCAAGCACAGTGGTGACCACTTCCACCCCTCCTTAGCCCGCAGTAAGTCCTAGATGGTACCAGCTCGAGCTGAGCATAGGCATCAAGGTCTCACCACACTCCTGTTTCCCTCTGCTCCAATTCAATAAGGACTCATCACATTTGAGTTTTGGGGATGGCTGTCTTACCCAGGGTTTGGTGGGAGGTCTGGCAGGGAGGTTGTCATGTTCTATTCTTCAGGGGACCCACCAGCCCACTGAAAACAGGTGGGAGCTTGCAGTGGAGTGGCTCTCTTGGGTGCTGTAAAGCCAGCTGGGTGCATCTGGTCCTGGATGGGCAGGTAGAGTCACCTACACAGAAACGCATCTGCTTCCAAAAAACCTGACTGCTTGTGCCTCCTCCGCACCCTGATGTTTGCACCGTGTCCGGCTACAGTGGTTGTTTCTGCCACGCTCAACTGTTGTGACCCAAGGGAGGGACCCCAGGCTGGGAAGTGTAAGGTGGCTCCTTATAAAGCTTGTGACACTTTGGCTTTGTGGCCACAGACACCCTGAATACCGGGGACCCTGCCAGCAGTGATGACGGCCTTTCCAGGAGAAGCACTTGATGGGCACAGCAGCACTGTGCCAGCTCCTGCCGTTTGCTGCCCGGGGGCCTCCGCTTCCCAGATGGGTGTTCACATGCACCCAGATTCCTTAGAGATTTTTAAAATCCATGGTCATGAATATTCATGTTTTCCTGTTGCTGGCTGGCCTTCCTTGGGGACCAGTGAAGTATCAGACCCTGCTCTTCTTCCCCGTGGCGGTGGGAAGCCTCCAAGCTCTCAGAGCTTCTACACCCATCCATACACCCAGCCCTGTCTCCAAAAGGAGAAGCAGCTCCTTATCCCGAATCGCTCCAACCAGATACCCTCTTGTTTGAAAGAAACCCCACACAGGATGAACTTGTTTTCTCCCTGTGGGCTGGGTTAGAGCAGGGAGGGATGGGAACAGGGTTCAGCCCTGGGTTTGGGGGCTGCAGCTGGCTCCACGTCTGTTCAGAGTGGGAAACCGGGGCAGGTTTTCTCTCCCGTTTAGTGGCAGCATCTGGTTGCTCCTTCCTGGTTGTGAGCTTTGAAACCATCTACAAAACCTGAGTAAATAAATAAGTACAACAATAGGTCGCAGAGATTACCCGGTGGGACCATCCATGGAAAAGGAAAAATACGTATCATGGGGAAAAAACTGCAGATCCTGTTCAGCTGCCCCTTTCTGTTTCGCTTAACACACTTGGAGGCAGCCATGCTGGGAAAACGTTCTGCTCCATTACCAGAGTGTTCACACCAGCCTCAGCTGAGCCGGGAGAGCCTCATCCCTGCCTGGCCTGAACGCAAAGAGCAGGTCTTCGTCCCTCTGACAACTGGCTGACAAAGCCAGTGGGATGCTCTGATGAGTAGAGCCACTCCTCATCCCTCCCAGGGGAGAAACCTGCACCACTCGCCTCACCTCAGCAGGTACCAGTCCTGTCCGTCACAGACCGAGAGTCTTATCTGGATTTGTACATCCTTCTGGGAGGGAGCGTCCCTTCTCCCAGCCTGGGATGCTCCCAAGTGGGGTCCCCTGCAAGCAAGGGGTGTGCTCCCCCTTTGCTCTGCTGGCCAGCACTGCCTCAAACTTTCCAGGGCAAGGCTATGCTGCAATTGCAGTGTTTTGTCCATGGCCACCGGGTTTATGGGACACCAGGGAGACCCCTCTTTTCCTCCCCTCCCCCTCCCAGCACAAGCATTTTGTTATTCTTCTTGATTAGCGGAAAAAATTCCTGAACCTGTCAGAGGGAAGGAAGGTCTTTTCTCTCTCTCTCTCTCTCTCTCTCTCCTCAGTCAATTAGTGAAATACAAACAATTTCCATCATCACGGTGAAACACTTTTTCCACCTAAATACCACCTCTGCAGGCTTTAAAGGCATAGGTCCCTTTCCACAGCCCCCCTGGTGCAGGAGATTCCCCTCCCCAGGGTCACACCGGAGCGAGACAGGGTTGGCTGTTCCCTGTCCTGCTTTACCCAGACACGTGCAGCCAGCCCAGGGCTCAGGACACCACAGGCACTTTGCAGGCACCTTCCTGGGCTTCTCCTCTCAGACATCAAGCCAGCGTGTGCCAGGTCACAGCAAACCTCGTGCCCTGCTTTCTGGAGACATAGTTCACACGTGGCCCCACGTGTGCACATTGGGTTGTCTGCGCAACGGACCCTCACAGGGCTATGCCTGACGCTGCTGGGGAAGAAAAGCATCTATGGGCCATCCAGAGCTGCCTGGCCAGCCATCTCCTGGGTGTCCTGGGCTGCAGCTAGCTGTGTGTGTTGGAATAAGGGCTTCGGGAGCACACCTTGGTTGATTAATCACTGCTGTTTTCTGTGCTGACCTCATTTGCTTTTGCCTCTGCTTGCAGCTGACTCTGTGCTGCAGGGACCAACGGTAGCTAATACCTTCTGTGCTCTTCCCGGGATCGGCACCAGAATTCATCCTGAAAAACAGCTTCTCCTCACACAGAAAACCTTGGAGCAGGGCCTGGTTTTGGGGAGCAGAGCTGGCATTCACTGATTGCATCAGCCAGCGGTGGCCAGGACCGAAGGTTGGGCTGTTTGGGAACTTGGGAGTTTCCAGAGCTGTTGGGGCGAGACCTGCAGTGGAGCTGCTTGCCCGGCATCTCTGCACCATCCATCCTTTGTTTTTGCAGCACATGCAAAAAAACCCCAACCCAACAAATCACAGAGAAACATTTTGAAACGTGCATCCACTGTCCAGCCACAAACTCCCCGCTGCTGCCCATCCCCATTGCCACACTACCCCACTGCCACCCGACCCCACTGCCGCCCGTCCCCATTGCTGCCTGTCCCCACTGCCACCCGTCCCTGCTGTGTTTGGGTTACTGCTTAATCGCTTGCAAACAGCTTCTTTCATTGAGTCTGTAATTCCAAGCGGGTTGTTTCTCTCGAGGCTGCTTTCCGATGCCACCTTTGCTGTGAGCCCCAGGCAGCACATCATACTGGGGAGTCCCCATCGGTATCCACCTGCATGGGGGAGGAAAAATGGGAGGAGACCCCTGCCATAACTTTATGGGTTTGGTCCCCCTGTCCTCCTGGCTGCTCTTCTGAGGGCCCCATGGACCCACTGCTGTGACTGGGGCTCTCATATTAACCCGGTGCCTGCAGTACCTGGAGGGAGGCCCCAGTGTTTGGGTCCTCTCCCCTTCCCACCTTCTTCCCGCTCATTTTCTGGGGGCTCTGTGATCCCTTTAACCCTACGATGAAAGCCATACGCAGCCGAGGCTGCCTGGCTTCTTCACAGCATCTTTTAAGAAATTCCCAAGCCTGCAAGAAGTCTGTTTGGTCACGGGCAGATCACAGCTGGGGGGGGCAGTGCTCTTTGGTCACGGGCTGCGTGAAAGCGAGTGGGGAACAGCTGCATGCTTGGACAACGGGGTTTTGTTGGGGTTTTTTCCTAAATGGCTTTTAATTCTTCATATTTTCCTCCCTCTTTGTACCAGGGTTTTCCCTTGGCACAGCTGGCTTCTCTGCCCCCAGGGCCCACCAGGCATTTGTGAGATAGGGCCACCCTCCCACACATCCCTGTCCCACCCCAGGATCCCACAGGATGGCAATGGCTCCCGCTGAGCCCTTTCCCAGCTGTGTCTGGAGCATGGGCAGGTTGGACAGCAGAACAGGGTGGCTGGTGGGGGGGGGACATGGCTTCTGCCAGGGAGGCGCGAGCCGAGTGCGGGGAGGGGAATGCCTGTGTGGGCTTTGTGCCACGCGGCTGGCTTGGAGAAGGCTCTTCCTTTGAGCATCAGCCAGGTGTGGGTGTGAGCTTAAGCCCTTCGCGTTCCTGACCGCCAATAACATAAGCAAACAGACAAGGGTTTTCCTGGGCCTTGCAAACTGATTTTTCGCTTCGTTTGGCCATGCAACAGATTTAGCCAGGCAAACCCTCAATGCTAAAAAGCCTCAAGCCTGGCTTTAAAACATGGAGGTCTTCTTTTTACACCTGACTGCACCATCGAGCTTGCCCTCCTGCAGGCCTGCTCCTTTCAGGAGCCACTTTCTCACAAAAGGACCCATTGTCAAAGTCTCTTTGCCTCCTCGAAAGCTGGAAAGCCAGGTGCGTTTCCTCCCACAAAAGCTGAACCTCCTGTTGGAAGACACATCCTGAGGCTGGGCCTTTAGGTAAAGCAGCGGTCAGGCAGTTGAAGCAGAGAGAGTTTCTGAGGCTTCCTGGCTCCCCTGAGATCACCTGTAGCACTGGGTGAGCCCAGTCGGTCCAGAGCAGATACTTCCGGCAGTGAGCTACAGCCCTCAGAGGGCTTCTCTGGGGATTTATTTCCCCAGCTTTGGCTTCACAGGATGGATGTAAACCCCCTGCTCCCGCCTTGAGAAGCAGCGCAGGCTCCCACTTTCCCGCACCCCACGCTGACCTGTGCTGACTGTGCGCCAAGGCACTGGGGAAAACGGCGATGGAGTGGGTGCTGAGCAGCTGCCACGGCGGACGGACACCAGGCGCCGCCGAGGTGTGAGCTCCAGGCGCTCAGGCCCGTGGCGTCTCTCAGCACCTATTCGAGCTGTTAAACGCAGGCACACACTTGTGACGGCCTTGCGTGCCTCCCCTAGGACCTCCATGTCTGGGCTGTGTGCTTGTCCCTCTGGGATGCCCAAGCCCTCCCCTACACCCCCCAGCCCAGGCTGATTTACCCACACCCTCCTGTGCTTTGTAACCCTCTTTGCACCCCTTGCTTCCCAAATTCCTTGCTGACAGGGCCTCAAGCCCAAAGAAGTCTCATGCCAAAAATCTTTCTTCTCAACGGATTATCCTGAGGAAATCGGGGCAGGGATGTGATTATTACCCTTGCTGTAATTTTGCCTGTGTTCTCTACCCTTGGGGGCGAATAGAGCTCACCCCTGCTCCAGCTCCCTTCGGAGAATCAGGGTTGTATGTAAACCGCCTGCTCCAGCCTTGAGAAGCAGCAGGAAAGATATGTCCTCACCCCAAAATGAGCCACACTGGAGCGAGACACACATGCCGGCATGCCAGGCTTGTCCTTCAAGCCTGGCCCACAGGCAGCTCCCTGGGTTCACCATCACAGCATGAGTCCCCACTCGGGTTTGCACTCCTCAGAGCTGAGCCACAGACTGGATATACTGTGTGTGTACTGGGAGGGACACCCTAAAACTAAAGCACAGGGCAGCTGCTGCCCTCACTGCCCACAGCCTCACACCCAAGTGCCAGATGTGTGATACCTCCCTTGCTGGGAGGAAAGGGAAACACAACGGCCTTTCCGACGAAGGGAAGGACCGCCGTCGTCCAGACGATGTGACTAAGGAGGGAAGGGGCCGACTGTTTGTACAGCTTTGGGGAGTGTAAACAGTGCCGACTGCCCCAAGCCCTTCAAAGCAGAGGAATCCAGAGATCAGATGAAAGCACAGGGGAATTCTGGCTGGGTACCCAAACAGAGTGGCTGAGGAGAAGGGGACCTCTTCAAGATGGAACCTGCAGTGCCTGAATTGTTTCACACCAGCCCCAGCACGGGGCAGCCAGCGGGAAGGAGGAGCGCAGCACTGCCGACCATGGGCAGGGCTGTGTGTGGGCGCCCGGGGCTTTGGTCACTGCTCTCTGTGATCTCACAGTACGTGTCCTGAAGACGAAATTGGAGGCTTTGGGACTCCCCCTCTGCCCCATGGTGAGCTGCTTCGGACTCTGCTTTTCATTCAGCTCATGAAAGAAACAGAAAATGTTCATTGAGAGGTTTGGTTTTGGTTTTTCTTTTTTTTCTTTTTTTACAACTTTAAATACAGTACTGAGTATAAATTAATCTTACATTAAAAAAAAAAAGAGCAAAAAAAAAGAAAACCTCACCATCTTTACAAACCAAAGGAAACAGATTTTGGACCAGGAAAACAAAGGGTCTTAAGACTTGAGGGCTTGGGGAGGGAGGGAGAGCAAGGTGCCACCTTGGCAGGATGCAAGAAGTGCTCTGGGCTTGCAGGAGGCGAAGGCTGGGTCTCTCCAAAACTTCTAACAGCTCCCAGGTTGTGGCTTCACCTCCTTCCCCGGCCCCCTCTGGGCCTTTGCCCAGCAGCAGGGCTCTATGAGTGAGTGTGTGTGTGTGTGTGTGTGTGTGTGCGAGGGCCTAAGTGGCTGGAGGCAGGAGGGGTGGGGGACGATGACACTGCCATGCTAGCTCTGGGCTGGCATTTTCCTCATGTGCAGCACCCAGCACGGCACCATCCGAGCATCGGACTCTGAGGTGACACTGAAAATTGCCATCATATGTAACATTTCTGCTAATGGTGATCAAATATTGGGTGTGCAGAAATAGCCCCTGCCCACAGAGTCCCCTCCTCCCTCCTCCAGAGCAGGCAGCAGCCCAGGAGGGGCTCTACAACACACGCTCCAGATGTTCTCTGGGACCACCTCACTTACAAGGGCTCATGTCTGTTTCAGCTGCTGCCAACTGCAAAGCCCATCCTCGTCTCCTTCTCTATACCTACACAGAGCTGCCCACATCTTGGACCAACTTCCAAGCTAGGTGGGCTTGGAATGGGAAAAATGTGGAAGGAATGTGAGAGAGAAAAGGTGAGGAAAAAAGATGGGAGGTGCAGGGCCACTGACAGGGAGAGAGCAGTGAAGGCACAGTGTGTATGACGCCATGAAGGGGTTAAAAACCCCCAGGGAAACTTCACAATTCTGCTTTCAGGACCACAGAGCCAGCAAAGGACAGCTCAGGGAGATGAGGTCATGCTCCTAAGTTTGGCTGTTGTGGGTCTTGTGGTGCCACTTCGCCTCCTGCAAGGAAGTTGTGCTGGGGGGTTGGTGGAGAGTGAGAGAATTGGGCAGCAAGACAGAGGGAGAGCAGGCGATGTCTCTGCCTGTCCTGTCCCGGGCCTTGCAGGCAGTAAGGGTGTGCTCTTCTGCCAGCCCCATGAAGCCAATGCATGCACGTGCCTCTGAGCTTCCTGCTGCTGGGGAAGGAAATCCATTTAAGAACATATATATATATATATATTTATATACGTATGTATAAATACACATACACACACACACACACACACGTATATATATATATACACACAGCTATACACGCACACACATACAGAGCCAACTTAAAAAAGAATTTGAGTCCGAGCCTGGAAAGTTGGATTCTCCACCAGCATGTGCAAAGATGGCTCCCCTTGGTGGGGCCAGGGCGTGGGGATCATTCTGCTGCCCTCTGCTCCTTCCCCACGATCCCAACACCTTCCAGTCAGCACCAGGAGCAGGAGGGGAAAGGGAAGGGGGGGGAATGCATTTGGCTTGTTTCTGGTTTTGTGTTGTTGGTTTTGTTCTGTTCCCCGAGATGTTGTATCTCTCAGTGGTTTTGGTTTTTCTTTTTCTTTTAAAATAAACTATACACACGCACATTAAAAAGAGACAGATCTGTCCCAGTAGGGCGATAAAAGTCCTTAGTGCATTTTCCATCATGGGTCACCGCTCGCAGTCTGAGATATGCCTGTTTCAAAACGTGGGTCCAGTGCAAGTGCTGCTCTTAGCCGGGCCCCCCAGCCTTGCCAGAAACACGAGGGCAGGGGAGAATGTTCCCCTTCCGACCTCTGTCCATCTGTTTTCTTCCTCCTCTCGGACAAAATTGGGCCCGCTTTCCTTTTCACATTTTCCATCCTGTCCTCTGGAGCAGGGAAGGCATTGGCCTGTCCTCCTTGCATGTTGTGTCTGTTGGGGTTCATGGTTTTATCTGTACTTTGTTCTTTTCTCATATATATATATATATAGGTCATGTTTGTCCATTTTTTGTGTCTGAAAAACGTTAAAATTATGCTAATAAATGAAAGGAGAGGCTTTGGTGGGAGAAGGTCCATTGATGGAAAGGGAAGCACCAATTGCCGTCTGAATCAGACGTCGAGGCAGACGGACAAAGAGGAAAGTTATCACTCCAAGGACCCCATGGGGGCAATACAGCAAATATATTAAATAAACCTGGAAGTGAAACAAAAACAGACAAGGCATTAGGATATGTAACCCTCTGCCCCTGCAACTGCCCTCCTCTCCTGTTTTCTCCTCTGTAAACGTTTGCGTAGAAGCCCAGGAGGGCTTTTGACCTGTTTCTTCCCCTGGACAGCTTGAGCCAGAGCTGAAATTTGCATGGGTTTTGAATCAGTTATACCCTGGGAACCTTGGGCTGACAAGGGGGATCCTGGGATAAGCAGAGCCCTCGTAGTGCTAAGCGTGGGAACACTGATCCCACAACACTGCCTGGTGCCCCTCGTCCCCAGCTCCTGAAACACCAGATGGCAGAAGCCTGGCTCAGGCTCGTTCAAGGGGCCATAGCAGAGCTGGGACTGCAGAGTCACAGGCCAGGGCTTCTCCTGTTAGGCTGTGCCTCCAAATCCAGCCCCCCAGGTCCGCGCGCTGGCTACTTTTTTTCCTGCACTTTTCCCTCTCTCACGGGGAACTGGAGCTTATTCTCCAGTGAAATTCTTCTGATGACGAGGGAATTACTCCTGTTTACACAAGTCAGGGAGAGAAGAGTCAGACCCTGGACTGACAAAGTCCAGATCTCTTGCCAGAGATTCCAGTTCTCCTTTCCCTGGTATGACCTTTCTTATGTGCGCAGGCTTCCCACTAAGAGAGAGCTGAACTGAAAGTCTTGCTGCTTTTCAGCCTTTCTGACATCTCAACTAGTGAAATAAAAAGAAAAAGGTTTCCAAGAGTAATGTTCACTTTCTGCTTTCAACAGAGAATCAATAGAGAAAGAAGAACAGGAGTTGCTGCACAGAAGAGATTAATTACATGGACCCCTCAGGTGTCTGGAGAAGCCAGGCTCATTCTTTGCCTGTAAGGGAGGCAAAGAAAGGAGAGAGCAGGGCCACAGAGCTAGCAGGGTTACAGCATGATCCTTCCACCCCTGCAAAGAGCCATAAAACCCTAACTAGGATGCACGTGTTGGGTTCCAGCCTAGTCCTTCCCTTGCCTTCAACCCGTGTTTTATCATGCCCAGGCCCTGCAATAGCCCAAACAGCTTCTGCGGGAAGCATCCGAGGGGCACAGGCAGAACTGTGTCCTGGGAGATCTTTCTCCCAGCTGGAAAAGCAGCTTGCTGTTACCTGCCTTGTGCTCTCTCTCCCCAGCCAGCACTTCTATGCTATGAGGATTTCTTTCAGCACTTTCTTATCATTGACATGCTTGTACTTCTTATGTTTCCTCTTCTGCACCGGCGGCCGGCGTACTCGCTGCCTCTGCGAGACAGCGGCTCTGGTGAACGCCGGTGACGAGCCTGCCAAAACAGAGGGGAGAGTGTTTGTACAGCGAGGGACAGCCGGGTCACGTTGAAATATCTTTCTCCACACACTATCAACAAAGAGCTCTGCAACAGGAGGGCCACAAGGCTTCCTTCTCCTGTTCTTCTGCCTCTTGTTCTCTGTTCTCCGCAGTCTCTGCCCTCCCCCTTTTCCCACGATGCCCTTCCTCTCACCTCTCACCTTCCCCTCCTTCATCTCCCTGGGTTTCAGCCCCTTGCTGGCAGGCAGACATCCTGGGAAAGATCCCTCAGCTGGTATAAACCAGCAAAGGCCCATGGGATTCACTGGGGCTAAGCAGATTTAAACCAGTGGAGGGCTCTTCTTTCTCTCCCCAGTCTCCCTTCTCACGCCTCCCTCCGCTCTACTAATGCCGAGATCCTTACGTCTCTGCTCACGTGGCCCTGGCCGGATGTTCCTGGGGGTCTGATGGGACACCGCTTCACACCGACACTGCACGTGGTCCTCCAAAGGCACAATGACTTTTTTGAATTTTGGCTTCCTCTGGACAAACTCGATCTTGTTCACCTGTTTGGAAGAGAGAGGGAAGCAAAAGATGAACACAGCCATAGCTCCCACTCTGTAGAAGTAACCAGGGTCAGGATGCTTCAGTTCTGGTTCTCTTCCTGCAGGGTCAGAAGGTGGTTCATAGAACACGGTTCAAATTCAGGAGTGGTGTCTATGGGAGCTAATTCCACACACATCAGCAGAGCAGACCCAGACCAGGCAAGTTTGGATGTGACTGGTTGTTTCCCCAGTTCCTGACTATTGCTGCTGCTTAAGCAGGGTGACTGATCACAGACAGCAGCATGGGACGTGCAGAACATGCTAGCTCATTTCTGACAGCTGTGATGGCAGAGACCTGGGGGCAATCGGAATGAATTCCCATAGGATCCTACAGGAAGGACAAAAGGAGAAAAACGCGAGCCCGATGCAAGTGAGCGCAGCTTCCCCAGCTCTGCTGAGGCCTGTCTGAATTTGTCTCAAGCTCTTTAATAACTCACAGGGCTGAAGCCCTCAGCTCTGTTTCACAGGGAAGGCAGTGCTCTGGAAATTCCCTCGGACTCTCCATCAGTGCTGACTCAGAGGGAAGACTCACTGCTCCACATCCCATCACGGGGTACGAGCTTTGTAGGGGGTCCTCCCACTTCAGGAGCAGCCGGGCCTGACCCCACTCAGCTTATCTAACATTACCGCAGGTCCCTGAAGTGCTCCACAAGCTATAAATACTTGTTCTGCCTCATGTCTGGGACTGAATTCCTCTAAACCCACTGCCCCCAGCAGCATCCCTCCACCAGCCCTGAAGCAGCCAGGCTGTTTATCTTTCCTTGAAAGCCCACTCCACACGCTTAAGACCACACGCTGCTTGCTAGACAAACATTTCCAGCCAAACAATAGGGAGACCTCTGTCCTCAAAGAAACCATTTCCAGGTCACTTTTTCAGGCTGGCTTTTGACCTCTCACTTGTTTTTTCCACAAAAACAACTCCTGTTCCCCCACATTTTTCCCTCATTCAGCCTGGCTTTTCTGAGAAAGGAATTTCCTGATGAAAAGGGCTGTGTGAATACAACTTCTTTCAGCCAACCTCTGCCGCCTGCCTGGGGGAGTCTCTTACAGCTCAGGCAGAAGATTAGTATGGGATGAGTATTATTTTTAAACAAGCTGTCTGGGAGGAAGCTGTGAGGACACCACTGGTAGCTGTGAGGAGGGCAGGATCAGAGCAAGAGGTTAGCTGTCAGGTGTCTGCCTGCTGCTGGAGCAGGTCAGGATGTAACCGTGGGCCTGAGAAAGAGGAGAAGCTGCTCCAGTGTGTGTCTTGGAAAAAAGCAGCAGCAGCAGCGGCAGCAGCGGCAGCGGGGAGCTGGAGCGCTGACACCGCAAGCCCTCCTCTTTCTGCATTAAAACCAGCTCCCACGATGGAAGCGCCCTGTTTCTTCTGCTCCAACACAGCAGACGAGGCAGCCTCCAGCCACAGTGGTAGCCGTGGTGCAGAGCTGCAGCTAGGGACAGTGCCCTGTAGCTCTGCTGTGGTGACAGTCCCCAGCTGCTGGATAGCACCAGCCCACAGAGGAGCTGGCACAGACATCACCCACACCAGCGGCTGCAGCGCTGCGTGGCTAATGCAGAAGATGTGACTGTGAAGAGGGTGTGAGGGAGCAGACAAGACAGCTGCGTGAGCCTTGCACCTGAGGCCTGCTGTGGATTTGAGGGGGCAGGGATGGAGGTGGGCTGTGGGAGGAGGGAGCAGCAGCAAGTGTTTCCCTTACCTGGACATGCCGGACACGGATCTGTGTGGGACGACACTGCACGTTGCGGTTGTTGCAACAGCCGGAGCAGCGCTGCACCTCCACGCAGGGTGGCCACACCACGAAGTTGGCGTTGGTGCTGTCTACCATGTTGCGGGAGATTTCAAAGACCACCGCCCGTGTCTTGCACTCTGCCAGTACAGCTGGTTCTGCTGCTGCCAGAGCATCTACAGAGGGTCCAGAGAAGAAGGGGGGTTAAAACAGGCTTTGCAGCTGTTGCCAACCTGCTGCAGTCACCTCTACGGTAAGAGAAAGACCCCACACAGCGCACACACACGTTCTTTCTCCTTCTCCCATGCTTCCACCCCCCTCCCTGGACAGAGCCGCACAGTGCAGAGGAGCCTCCAGCAAATGATGCTCCTCACCACAGTGGCAGTCCTAGGCAGGAGATGACATTTCTTTAGAGCAAATCAGCATCAGGGGATGTAAAGCCGAGCGGCTTGCAGAGTTCCAGACCCCTTTCCTGCCATCCTGGGGTGTGACACTCAGCTCCTATGTGAGGCCCAGACCCTCCTTCTCAGCTGTCTACACATCCACGAGCACTATAACCTTTTGTCACACACATGTATCTCACCCACAGCTGCTCAGGTGAGTGTCCCAACAATCGTAAGGTGCAACACCCCTGACTCACCTACGCTTCGTCGCTCTCGGGACAGGGCCATGGACTTTTGATCAGTCTGAGTTGCATTGAGGTCCAGGCTCGAGCTGCTCTCCTCTGCAAAAGGAAAGACATGAGCTAATAGCACCGGGTGGAGGCAGGAGAAGACATCAGGTCCTTGTGCTCTGCTTACTAGGTGAAGTGCAGAGATGTTGGGTAAGCCATGGCCCCAGTGCCATGTTGCCGTGCACGGTGTAAATCCACCAGGAAGATCACAGCTGTGCTGCAGCGCGGGGACTCTAGCTCTGCTCTTTGCTCAGGCTAGGCAGCTCAAAGCAACTGGGCTATTATGGAAGAGGGGTCCCAGACAGGTCTGGAAAACTCCAGCTCAAGAATGACAAGGCCTATGGCAAGGATTTCTGCTGTCAGAGAGGAGCAGCAGAGAGATACAGATCAGCTGGCATTGTAAGGAGGATCAAACACCAGATGGGACCAGCAGAAAGTTTGGTATATAACACTGAGGTGCCTTGCTGGGATGGCTTGGGACTGGGAGAGCTGGGGTGTGAAGGGGCAAAGGAATGGGGATGATGGGTGGGAGGTGGGGTGCTCACTTTCTCTCTCCAAACCCACCACAGCCACTCTAGGTTAGAGTCAGTTTTACGACAGAAGAACACAAAACTAAAGTTAAAATTACTTTTCCTCTATACTACTTTAAGGTAGCAGCCGAATCTGGAGGTAGTTCAGTCAGTGATGGGAGAGGAAGGCAGACAGCATTCAGGCCAGCCCTGAGCGTTCCCTCCCACCCCACTGCTTTTTCCCATAGGAAACGCTGAATAGAGAAATGCCCATAATCCCCATGGAGCACTCCAACATGCAGCCCCTCCTGAGCTCTGGACAATGGCCGTGCTCAGAGATAGCTCCCACCCAGCCACAGCTCTTTCCTTCTCTGACCCACTTTAGCAGCTGAAGGAAGCTGAATGGACGTCAGCATCAAGGGAGCAATTTTCTTAAAGGGAATTTGGGGCCGGTGGAAGATGTCTGTTTATCAGATGTACGGTGGAGCAGACTTCCCTTACCTATCATGTCCCATCCCTCTTCCTCAGGGACAGGGGAAGTCTGCCCTAGTGCAGCCCTCTTATGCGGGGCAGCAGGGACATAGCTCTCTGCTCAGCTCTGAAGCAACTGCTGAAGGATTTGGGATGGGTGCACAGTGGCTGTATTCACAAGGCAGGAATCATGTCCCTCAGCAGTCAACACCTACACATGAGGTGGACAGATATCTTTTAAGGTGGCTGGAGAAGCATGACCAATTCTAGGACACCATTCATCTCACCCTGTGGCAGACACCTAAAATGAGATTCCATGGATCACGCTCTAGAAGGTGCGAGATCTGAGGGAGTCTGGATGACTGGCTTAGATGGCCATGTGTGCTTTGCAGGCAGGCCCAGTTAAGGTCTACAGTAGTGTCTAAGGTCAGGAGAGCAGCATCTCAGCTCATCTGCTTCCTGGAGCAGTTTAATCCTGCCTCCCTGTGCAGCAGGGGGGGACACAGGCAGCACAGGACACAGCCCCAGACACTTTGGGATTATCTTGCTGATACACTTCTTTGCTAATCACACCAATTCCACACATGGCAAGAAAATGGTGATGCTCCTCAGTCACTGCATGGGAGCAGATGAGAGCCACAGGTTGCAGCAAAGAGCCAGCTTCACAGCACCATTTTCTGTTTCCCTGACCAGCCCTTCCTATCTGGGACCTGAAGTGAAACCAGTGACTCAAAAGCTCTGCAGCCTTCTCCCATACCCCCTGGGCTTCTCAAGCCAACAAGAGAAGCCCGTTTTACTTCTGAACCATGAGGACAGTTAGTAACTGCAATAGAAATGTATCTGCTGCTTAGACACCCAGACATGACAGGCTGCACGCATCTTCTCAGCTGTTCCTTCTCCACCCCTCCAACCTGCACCGATGGTGTTTATCAAACAAGGGTGGGGGCTGCCTTTACGCAGAGGTTGAGTTGAGATGAGAGAGAGGCGGAAAGAAAATAGCAACAACTGTTGTCTCAAAACAAATCTCCTATTGAAAAACAGGTTCCTCCCTCCCCCAGGTTGCCCTTCTACACCCCAGGTCAGCACTGAAGACGGTTGGGGCGGGGTGTGTGTGGGGGGACCAGCCTGAGACAATCCAGCCCAGCTAATTTTGGAAGTTGCCCCATTGTGTGGCTCCTGGACAAGGAGGAGGGAACTGGTGAGGGCAGGGAGTGGCCGTGGCGGTGGTGGGGAGCCTCCTTGCCTCTTTCTAAGGGCAAAACAATAGCTGAACGCAGCTGGTGCCCTCCCCCTCGCTTTTCCCCCCCTGCCCCTCCAGGGCCGTTTTGAAAGGCGGCGGGAATGCTTTTGAGACTGCGCCAGTGGTTGGACTGGCATAGGAAACAAAAGCAGGAAATTCTGTTCCCCCGTAGATAGTGTCTCGGCAAGGATTACAAAGCTCCAAACAGACAAAACACCAGAGAGAAGGCGAGCTGGGGGGGCCAGGGGATGACGGGCGGGAGCAGGGTTAGAATAGAAAGGAATTTGCTCTGAAGAGACCGTTTATAAATAAATTCCTGGGCCAGCCCAGCCGCCGAGGCGCGTGCTCCAATTCCCACACGTGCCGACCCCTCCACACTTCACTGCTCCTGCCGCTGGCTGTGCTCAGCCCTGGCCAAGTGACCCCGAGGCACTGCAGCCCCCGGAGCTCTTATCTACGGGCAGGAGGTGAAGGGATGCTACCCTGACTTAGCCCCTGTCCCGTATGTCACCCATAGACACGTGCTCTGCCGCTCTCATTCTAAGAGCCTTTGGGAGCCTGTGGCCTTTTGTGGATGCTGAATCTAAGAAGACACTCAGCCCTTTCCTCCTTCTCCTAAAGCGATCCTTAACCGCACCACCTGTGCACCTCCCAGGGTGAAGTTAGGGTTAGCACCCTAACTGCTAACCTCAGTTCCTTGCACTCACCTTGCTCATCTCTTATAATTTCTGGAAGCCAGTGCCCCTCGATTGCCCAGGCAGTTAGGAGATCTAAAAAGGCATCTAGGTGCCTAACTCCCACAGGTTTTGGGGGGACTGGGTGTGTCAATGGCCTGGTCTGAATGGTTCCCATATTTCTATGAGGTCTGTTGTTAGTGTGTCTGCTGGAAAACAGAATGTCACTTCCCTCCCCTCCAAAAAGTTAAGAAAAAATAGAGGAGTGTTTGGTAAAGAGGAGATTTACCTACGGAGTCTATCCGCAGAGCACGCTGGAGGTCGCTGATGGAGCGCACTGAGCTGCCACCCAAAATCTCGTAAATGTCTTCAGGTATGGGGTCCCCCTGCCAGATGACAAAAAGAAGAGGGGAGAAACAGGTGTTAGAGAGGTGATCCGCAAATACTGACTGCATCACGGAGCGGGAGCAGGGGCAATCAAAGGAGCATGCATGAGGCATGACAGAACCACCGAAATGCAGAGACACGCCTGCCCTCATGAAGGCATGAGCCTGAAACCTGGGCAAAAGCCAGAGAGCCCCTCTTGCTGCCTCTCACAAAACAGTTGGAAGACTGAAAAATCCAGAAATGACCTGGGCTGTGCAGCAGAGCCCCGAATGCTACGCAAGCAGCCAGCAAGACTTCCTCCTCCGGTGCTGTATGACTTCTCCAGGTGGCCTCTCGTTCCTGCTGCCTGCAGTAAAGGCATTTTAACAGACTTCCCTTACGCTATCAGATAAAACCTTCCCAATATTTCCCTCTGTTATGAAACTCCCTCACAGGCTTTGTGAGATATCGTGTGGATGTGCGTGTGCACGCGCGTGTTTTCAAACCACAGTGGTCCAATAATACATACTATTTGCATACTCTTTAAAACAACAACAACAACAACAAAAAAAAAGCAAGGTGGGGGTTGGAGAGGAAGATTGACCTTCACAGCTGAGGCTGCTCCAGCATGAGCCTGCGGTGAAACCACAAATGCTGCAGGGCAGACATGAAAGGCTGCTCAGGGCTGTGGGCTGAAGAGCTGATATGGATGAAGAAACACATGGGAGTTCGGAGATCACTGCATGCCAGTGCCAAAAAAACCCTTAAGTAAGCAGGTTTACAGACATCAGACAATGGGCCAAACTTGGGGTTTGTGAGGGTGGGTGCAACGTCATCGATCTCTTGGGAATCCTATTCCGGCACCGGGCTTGAATGGGTCCCAGTGACAGCCCTTAACCAGACCACAAAGGAGCGGTGTGGGAAAGCAAGCACAGATTAAAACATACTTCGGAAAGACTACAAAAAGAGATGGAGGAAAGGACTGGCCGAAGTGTTTGCTTAGCTCCTAGCTCTCCTCATTCAGGGCTACTCATGCGGAAAAGCTGCTCTTTGAGCCGGGTGCTGGATGCTGCCTGAGCCACAGCCCCACACATGCCCCTGTAACTGAGAGGAGAGCTTGGCTTGCATGCTTGTGAAGTGCAGGGATTTTCATGTGGGTTCTTATGGGCAGTTGGTGGCATGTGTGTGGTCCTGGCGTACAGCTATCCCCTCCCCGCTGGCATTCCCTCTGCTCAGAGTGGAGGAAAGCAGCCAGGCAGGGGGTTAAACGGCTTTAAACCTTGAGGGCTTCAACCTAAACCTGCGGCCGCTTTTGCATGGCTGGTTGAGCCTGGCAGCCTCCTACACATGCTGGTCCCTTGGCCACCCACCCTTCACCTCTACTAACAGGTAACAGGAGCGCTCCCTCCTCAGCTCCGCTAGCCCGACAGCTAATACTGTAACTTAAAGTGGGGCACGGTGGGCTTAAAGACTGCTGCGGCCCAAGTCAGGGGACAGAAACCTCCTGGGATGGCTGCAGAGCAGACTACACTAGCATCTTTAACCTCTGCAGCCAGATCCATCAGAGAGCTCAAGTTGGATCGAGCCTCTTTGCCCCACTCCATCCCTGTCACTGTCACATCTCACCACAGATCTGGCTGTCCGCCTGCAGCAAAAAGCAGATTTTACATCCCCAGGCAGTATTTCCTCAGTCTCTGAGGGAGAGGGAAGCAGCATCAGCGATGAATGCACAGCAAGAGAGACACTTGTATAATTCAGGGATCACTGAATAGCTGCGAAATGAAGATGCCTTCTGACAACTCCTGCCGCGTGAGGAAGAGTGGGACCAACAGCCCAGCGCCAGAGAGGCTCTGCAGCACCTCCCTGCTTTGTGCCACACACGGCGTTTGCTGGAAAAGGGATCGTTTGTGATTCCCAGTACTTGGAGTGCAGAGCCCAGCGCTGGGTGGTGACACTGCAGGCTTTCTAACGTTAGCACCTGTCAGCCGTGCGCGAATGCTGCTGTGCACGGATGCCCCTGGTCCTTCCTGACACTTAATACGTGTAGGAAATGGAACTTTTATTTTAAACCCTGGCACTCGCTGGGGGAGAGCGTGGGCAGGTGTTACGAGACTCGGTGACTTTGGAAGCGAGATGGGAGGTGTCACCTTGCTAACTGAGCAGGGGGAACAGCCACAAATCAGCATTTGCAAATGCAGGCCCTCGGGAGCTGAACTGCTGGGGATTGCCTGTAGGAATAATCTCCGCTCCCTGCTCAGAGCAGCAGTTTTAGGTGCCAATTTTTTCTTGTTGCAGATACTATCAGCATGGCTACGGCATATCACCAGCCCACACGGCTCATAATCTTGTCCTCCTCACTGGGGTTCGTCAGGCAGCTCTGCCAGTGACAACAGCAAGCCTGTGAAGCTCCTTCCTTTCCTCTAGCGCTGCAGAACCGTGTCCAAGGCTGGCCTAAGAGCAGCCTCATAGACTGGAGCTACATGGCCTGGCCTTGCTCCCTTTGGGGTCTGTGATTTGGAGCAGTCAGGCCTCTGGCCCCCCATCCCAACTCTATGCCTGGGAGGCTCTGAGATTGACGCCCTGCACGCACTGGGCTCGAGGCAATTGGTGGGGATGGGACATGGGGAAGCAGAGGTCCATCAGCCACCTTCACTGATCCATGGGGTGAGAAGGTGGAGAAGTGCTGCAGGAGGTGGGATGCCCAACAGACCAGCCCAAGCAGCTGGTGCTTTTCCTGCTTAGCAGCTCCTCTGGAGTTATTTATCTAACACAGGTTAACAATCTCCTTTTCTAACTGTGCGGCAGATCAAAGAAGACTTTTGTCTCAATGGACTCCTGGCCGGCTGTCAAGTGCCCCAAGGCCTGGCCTCGTATTCCTGCGAGGCCCCAAATTCCTAGAAGAAAGTAAGTTTGTTCTTCCCTCCCTCCTTCTGCCCCAGTGCCTGGCTCTACCCCGAACCACAGGGGCACAGCCTCACTCTGCCAGTCCCCTGGCAGGAATGTCCCCTCCCTTTCTCCTGGCTGCTGGCACTTGGGGGGCTTGAGCCCCTGCACACCTGACAGAAGGCAGCAAGCACCTGGGCAGGGGCCCTGCCTGTCCCTCGCTGTGGCTTTGACACTGGGGCCTCTCAGCATGCCTGCTCTGCCCCTCTCCTCCCAGACATCAGCAGCGCTGTTTGGCCAGTGCAAACAGATGCACGGGCAGCGATGCCCTGCAAACAGGGCATTCTGCTGTCCCTGCTCTCCACCCACATGTTCTCCCAAAATCAGCCTCCTCCCTAACCCCACCACTCAGTGCCTCTGGAGCTTGCCACCAACGTATGCTTTTGAGCATTAGGGACGCTGAAAGGTCCCCTTGCCATCAGCCATGGCTGAGCTGGGGCAGGGAATAAGTAGGGCTGTGCTTCAGTCCTCCCTCTGGCTATACACAGGCAAGGGTTTTGCCGGTGTGTCTCGCTTGCTGGCACAGCAGAGAAGGGAGCAGAGATTGTGCAACTGGCAGGGAAGGCAGACCCTCAAGGCTCAAATAAACCAGCCAAGGACACTCCCAAGGTGAGGACTCCTCCAGGCCTCTTTTTTTGGGTGGTGTGACTTCACACCCAAGTATAACTGCACTGGGAAGGACGGAGGAGTAGTAGCACTACTGGCCTAGGGCAGGGAAGAACACAGCTACCTGCTCCTCTGATGGAGAGAGGAGGACTTTCCTAAGCACCTCTACACTAACCGAGGCAAGGTATCTTGGCAGCAGTCACAAGTGATCAGCCAGGCATGAAACCCCAAACAAACAGCATTTTTTAATTCCCTCTGAAGCTGACATGAGGACCCCAGGGGGAGACTCCACCACATTACCAGGCAGAGAGGGAGATCAGCAGCACCTGCCACCAGCCCTCTGAGCCCCCAAAGGCTTCTGCTCCTCTGGCACAGAGCCTCCACCCTTCCAGCACCACTCCTGGCTACCGGGGAACCCTGACATCTGCCTGACAGAGGACCACACATGCATCTCCCCCCCGCAGGCACAAGTCCCTTCTCACCCAAGTCCCTTCCCTGTGGGATGGCAGCTTGTGTTTCCCTCCCTTCAAGGAATCAAACTTAACGTTTGATCTAGCCCACGTTCCTAAAAAACAGCCAGACCAACCCACCTTTTTCTCATTTCAAGGGGGACTCCACTGCCCCACCCTGCTCCTTCACACTCCCCCCACACCTTCCCTGTGAGGGCTGGAGGCATTTTCACCCCCAGGGCCAGTTGTGTACCGGCAGCACTGGAATCAGGGTAGTAACCACTGTCATTCTCTCCTGCTGCTGCTCATCAGCTGACGGTGAGAGAGGCAGGGCAGGGCCGGCTCGCCTGGCTCCTTCCACCAGCTCACCCCAGACATGTCATCCATCCCAGCTTCCACTGCTTTGTACTTGTCACAGCTTCATGCTAGGAAGGCTGAGGAACAGCCCCGGAGCCTTGCAACAGGAAGACTTGATGCAGTGCTGGGCCGAGGTTATAAGCAAGCGCCCAGCCGCACCCCATTCCTCAGGAATTCCAGAAAGCCCTGCCAGTGGGGCTTCACACCAGCACAACCACGCCAGGCTCAGCCCATCTCTGTAAATGTTGCAAGGCAACTATTACAGCCCTGGGGCAAATGCAAATGGATTTAGTATCCTGGCTTCCCAACTGGTGAATACCTTCCTCCTGAGATTCGTACTCTCTCTCTGCTGGAAGATCTCCAGGGCCTTCCAGCTCCAGATGGGTGTGATCAAAGAGGGTGAGGGCCTGGCTGATCAGAGTGAGCTACTGTTTCCCCTGCACTTTCTCTGGCAGGACTGGGGAGGAGGTGCAAGCCCCATTCTGAGGCTGACTATGGTTCAGCAGTGTGGCAGGAGTCATGTTATATGCACCTGGTGCAGAGGTGCAACACACTGCTCTCAAAGTAGATGTGGGGTCTCACTCCAGGCAGAAGCATTTACCCAAGGAGAAACCTCTTGCTCCTCTGGTCATGAAGTGATGAATAACATGGTTCCTCCCAAGAAACCTAGACCCAGAATTCCCAAACTCTTAACTCTACTAGGCTGTCATGGAGCTGTGCAGTCTCTTGCTGTGAACACAGTGCAGAATAGCATCCCCCTGGGATTAGACACTTCCATCTTCACCCTTCCCCAGTGCAAACCATAGCTGACGTTTCACGTTGCATGGGAGAAAGATCTGAGCCACCCACAGAGGAAATACCATCCTCTGCCCAAAACAAACATAACCACTGGGCAGCCCACAGCTCTAACTGCTTCCCTTTGCGGCTTGGGCAAGGGCAAAATGGGCCCATACGGAGGTGATGCGATGCTTTGCATCCAACCCATTCCCTGCCGCCCACGAGAGGGGCTGCCCAAAAATGAGGAAGGAAGAGAAAGAAATGATGCAAAGGGAGGAAAGTTTTGGTGGAAGGATACTTCCTGCCGCTGAGAACCTCCAAGCTGCAGATACAACCCATGGTTTTGCTAAAGTAGGAACTGAGCACTGTGCAGAAATTGTAGGGCTTTCTGATCCCCTCAAACTGGATGGGATCAGATGAGGAAACATGCAGGTCCTCTTCCATGACCATGTTTCAGGGTTAGGCTTTGATTTCCACATAGGGAAACCAAGAGGGTTGGGGTGTATGTTCATCTGCCAAACCCACCACCCTGGCTTCCTCCTGAGCACAGCCTACAGAAGGGCTGCAGGATAAGATAAGATGCTTGTATGACTGGGCAAGTGCAGTGGAGACAACTCATCTCCCACCTCTTCCTGTGCTCACACACACCTTACTGAATAACCGTGCCACTCCAGCGTTGGTGTCTCTAGCCATGCAGTCCCCTTTCTTGCCCCTTCCAAAGCCCCCCCCTCCCCACCCTTTCTCCATCTGTCAGGTTGGGTCTCATGCTGTGCACTATTCTGGAGGTGGCAGCCGGGCCTGGGTCCTGCCTTGCGCACACCACGGCCACAATGACAATGTAACGGGCGGGGGCAAGAGGCTTGGTGGAGCCCCGGGGGTGACAGCCGCTGGGCGAGGCAGCTGGTGAGGCCGGAGGCTGCGGCACCCGAGGCTCCCCAGCAGCCACCCTGCTCCCCCCTTAACCAGGGGCTTCTTCAGCCTGGTCCCCCCCTCCCC
>VZTU01032736.1:120584-133870 GCA_013400835.1 Zapornia atra | reverse complement strand
CCGCTACCGGCGTCCCCCCGCGCACACGCCGGGGCCCGCAGCTCGGCAGCACCGCCCGCTGCCGGCGACGGAAACTCACCTCCAGGCGGGCCAGGGGCAGGGAGAGGACGAAGGCGAAGACCACGCCGAAATTCATCCCGACTTCAGACCCCGCCGGCTGCGGGCACATGGACGGCGAACCCCGGGAAGGAAGCGCTTCCCGCAGACAGCTCCGCGGCCACCCGGCCTCAGGCATCGAGGGCCCCGCGCGTTCCCATTTCCCCTCCGAGCTGCTGGTGGGAGAGTTGCTGGAGCCCTTGGAAGATGAGGTGGTGGTGGTGGTGGAGATGGTGAGGGGAGACAGAAGTAATTCTCAGTGACTCGCCTGCCTCTCTGCTATCTCATAAGACCGGTGGAAAAAACCCGCAGCTCCTCAAAATTATAAGCATCCAGAGTCTGTGTCCCCCTCGCTGCAAGGGATGCTTCAGCACTGCCTTCTGCTAGGTGGTCCACATGCTATTTTTCCTCGATTGTCTTCCTTTTTAAAATTTGTGTGTAAAATATTTTACATGCAGGTAAGAAGGGCTCAGTGTTCTTAGAAAAAAGATGCCCAAAATAATTTTTAAAAACCCAAAACCCAACTTTTCCAAAGTTTGGTACAGAATCCAAAAATAAAATCTTCCTTAAGGTGTCATTTTCTCAATGTGCTCCTTTTCTTCCTTGTGCCTGCTCGTGTTTCGGTGCAAAGTTGCTCGTGTGCATTAGGATTTCTTCCCCTTGTGTTAGCTTCTGGCTCGGGTGCCTTCTTGTTTGAGGTGTTGGCAGTTCACTTGGACGTGAGGCTTGCTGTGGGCTTGGAGACAGGTGAGAGCAAACGTTTTTGCGCTGGGTCGCGGTACGTGTGTGTGCCGAGCCTCGACAAGCCTCAGAGCTGAGCTGCTGCTGCCTCCCGCACTCTGTTGAGACAAAAAAGGAAAAAAAACCAAAACAGCAGAAAAGGTAAAATTGAAAGGGAGACGAGCGAGCCGATGGGTCTTTATTTTAGCCTGTGAGCTGCAAGAGAGACTAAACTGGCACTTGGGGCTGCTCCTTTTATAAAGGAGAGGAGATGGGTGGAGCATAACTTGCCATCCTCCTCTTGGCTGGGTTATCATGGCAAAAAAATCTAGTGAGGGAGTAGCAGTCCATTGCTGACAAAATAAAAAGTGTGTTAATTTAAATGATAAATTAATTAAAAATGACTAATGCCGTAACAACCTGTATAATGTGGCTTTAATATCGCGTGAGGAATGGGGACAGAAATTCCTTCCTCCTCGGCCTGAGATAAGAAGAGAGGAGTTCCCAGCACAGTAGTTTGTTATTTTTTTGGCCCCAGGTTCTCGCTGTTGCAGTCTGGAGCCCATTTCTCTAAGCTCCGCTCACCTTCTCCCCTGCCCTGCTACACCACTAGCTCCCGGGAGAGAGGCAGCTTTAATATCTTACATCTCTTTGTGTGCAGGGGCAAAAGAAAAAAAAAAGGAAAAAAAAAGCCAGATAAATTTAAACATTGCTACAAGACAATCTGGTGTTGCTCATGGCACTGGGAGGTATTTTGCTGCATGATTATCTCCTCGATGTAATAAACATCTGAGGGGAAATTAAGCAAACAGATATTTGCTGGGGGAGGGGGGGGGAGAGGGATGCGGAGGGGAAGGCTGCAAACAGGTGAGTTCAAGAAAGAGTCATATCCTATTGAAAAAACACCAGTACGCACACCCTCTCATGTACATACGAGCCATCTCCCGGTGTGGAGTTGCACACTCGCAGAGCACACTCCAGGCACGACCAGGAGGGGTTTCTACACCATCTTTGTGCAGGCTCGTATCCACCGATACATTCCTGCACCGTCATGCACCGCAGGCGCTCAGCAGGCGTTTGCTCTGAATCCCAAGCATCCTCCCTGCTTTTTCTATGCTACGCACATGCTTCTATTTGAGCTGCTCGCATGCACAGCTACGTGCAAATTTTGTCTCATTCACACATCCCTGAGCATCCATGTGTTCTCCTTCACTCTCCCCCTCTCCTTTCCTTTCTCACATACATACACCCACTGGCATACCAGTGGCCTCATCTCACAGCATCACACATGCTCCCTTAGGTGCCTGCAAGTCTCATGCAGCCAAGCCGCTTTAAAACACACGGTCTCGCACCAGCAGTTGCGTATGCACCATCCAAAGTGTCCGGATACAAGGAGCAGCTACCAGTACCGAGCAGCAGGCAGCCCACCAAATGTTCTTCTGTAGTAGGCATCTGACAACACCTCCCAGCTTGGCTAGCTACACCCCTGAACCTGACTTTGGTCTCATGAATGTAGATGTTGGTCAGGAAGCACAGGGACACAAGGAGGACTGGGAATCTTCCCTTAGCTTCCTTAAAATGGCATGGTTCCTCTGCTCCTCCCTTCACAGAAAGAACTCTAACACAAAATGGGACGTCCTGTGGTAGGGCAGCATGTCATATTTAGGTGGCAAGGGATTACTGACACTTCACACCGACCCAGAAGAAGGGGGGGCAGATTTCTCTGCACGTGGGAAGTTCGTCAGAGCTGCCCCAGCTCCAAAGCCTGGGCCATCTGAGGTGCATGAATGCAGACATAAGGAGTGTCCTGGGAGTTCTTCAAACAGAGTCTGAAGTGGTTCAGTCCCAATTTTGGAGCTCAAGTGGGAGGAAGTGGAAATACAACGCATATCTTTTCTTGCTTCCACTGCCAGAGACCTTAACAGAACTTTACCTTAGATGCTTCGGCCACGCTAGCCCTGTCCCTCCCCAAATTCCTCAGGACGCTCTTAGAATTCCCCTCATTCTCTGTCCTGGCCTGCCAGGAGCGTACCAGCCATTTCACATGATGACAATTCAGCCTGGATCCCCTGGCAGGGTGGAGCTACTACCCTAATGTCTACCCGGGTGCTGAAACTCCTGAAATCTGCAGGAGGCTCCAAAAAAAAGTTTTAAAAGGGTCTGGGTCTATCTGACTTTGCTCCAAATGGCACTGGTTAAAGGAACACCGTAGCCCTGGGTTCCTTGGCAGTCAGTGGAGTGAGAGCCAGGGTTTCAGGATGGCAAATCCACCTTCTGGAAATCCTTCTGTCTGTGTAGAGGGAGCTGAGGGCAGCTGGGTCCTAAATGTCCATGACCTTACTGTGTTCATACAGTTCATAAGGGGTAAATGGAAGCTCTTGGAGGATCTCTGCCCTTGTACAACCTGAGGTGGCTCCACCACCTCCACTCCACCTTGTTCAAGCTGTGTAGGGGGTCCCCCTTGCTGTAGTGGGACAGGACAGAATAGCCTGCATGTGGGAGGGCTGATTAAACTCCTCAGCAGGGAGAGCTGTCACCGCCGGAGAGAAGGACTCAGCAGCAAGCTCGCAGCGATGCCTGCAAATGTCTTGCTCAGTAGCAGCAAGAGCTGCTGCAGGGCCTGGTTTTGGGGGGGGGGGCCGTGTGTGATGTGTTGGGGTTTTTTTAAACATCCGGCTACGTTACATGTGAGATGAGATAGAAATAGAGTTATTTATTTTCATGTGGATGATGCCGGACACTTTTTAGAAGCTTGACATCAGAAACAAAAAGCTAATCCTTGTCGAACCTCCAGACAGCAAGGAAGAGGATGTTTGGAATTTGACTAATCATCTACCTATGACCCTGCCTGGAAATAGAGCAAAATGATATCCAGGCCACTCAGGCTTCAGGCGCTTTTCCTTACTCTTTCTGCTTTTAAGACAGGGGCGGATTTTTCTCTAGTGAGGTCTTTAGACTCACTAAAATCTGTGCCAGTCTCACGGGTGTTGAGTTAAAATTGTGTGTGCCTTGAGTCAGATGGGTGCTCCTTCGGTTTTGTAAAGTTGGCTTGTTGTTTATCCCATGGAGTCCTAAATCCAATGGGGACACTTATCTTCCCCTCATCCGGCCTGTGGGGTGTGTGTGGAGGCCTGTGGGGTTATTGGTGTCCCAGATGTCTCTGGGCAAGAGTTTGAAACCACCACTGCCTACGGTGGGAAGATACTTAAAGGCTACAGGAAGCCACTGAACCATACAAATGTCCTTGTTAGAGCATCGTGACTTGACACTTGACATGGTCCCTTCATAACCATGCTAGCTGGCTATGGCCCTGCAGACAAACTGCAACAAAACCAGATATTTTATAAGAACCTGAAGCAGGATTTCTTATTAAAACACTTTCACCACCACTACAGCTTTCTCACCTGTTAACAGCTGAACTCATCTCCTCCGTTATTTTCTTATCACTAGGAAGGAGGACAACACGTGTCTGAGGACAATAGGCAGTTCCTTATTATGAGGCTGCTCTCTCCTCATCTCATGTTGGTGGAAAAAATGATCAACTGCCATCCACAGAGGCATGATGTGAGGGTTGATATTTTTTTTTTCTGTACCATTTTTTAGAGCAGGGGACAGAATTGTGAAACAGCAGAAAGAAAAACAGGGCTTACAATGGAAAGCAAGACTCAGTCTGAACAGCTGAGATGTCTCAGCCTCTCCATGAGCGTCTTATTTTGAAAAACAATCAATGGAAAGAAATTAGGAGGTGTTGACAGCACATACCTGGTGTAGTCAGACCGCCCACACTAGGTATCTAACTTAGGTGTTGCTCCCACTCCGGTCTCTAAGTTCAGGAGAACTATGAGCAATCCCTACACCTACTCTGCGGGGCTGCCACAGTCGTCAATGGAGGGGTGCAGCCGTGACACTGAAATGAAGCACTCAGAGTACATTTTATGCCTAGTTTACACCAGGAGGCCTATTCTGTGGGCGCATCGCTTTTACCCCACATCACCCAGTCATGTGAGGTTTACCCAAGTGATCAGAACAGAATCATTATATGACACCGTGAGAATTGCCTTGAGGTCCTGGCGACTGGGTTCAGACTAACGGAGGAAGAAAGGAGGAACGGAGAAGAGACACCAAAGGAAGGAGGCAGAGACAGGCAGGGAATCTGGTGTTTGTATTTGGTGCTGGAGTGCCCAGGGCTTGCATAATTTGCCTTCTCACCCCTGGTGCTGGCAGGGAAAATGCTTTCCAAGGATGAGTAAAGCCCTCACAGAGCAACTGGCTCCAGGGGAAAGGGAAGGTGTCACCTGGAGAGCAGGCGTTTGATGGGACCTGTCAGACTTCCTCTGGGAACCCCCCCTTCTGTGTGTCTCTCCCCGGCAGGGGGATTTCCCCCAGCTCCTCACCACCTCCTTCATCTCACCCATTCCTGGCAGAAACCTGCCAGAGAGGAGAGGATGGGGAAGGGGGATGAGCGCACAGATGCATGTCGAGGGCAGAGCACGGCCCCTGACAGCGGCAGAGAGGGAGAGGGTTCACACGGGCCGCGGTTTCCCGCCCCTCGCTTTGGGGTGAAGGCGGATGAAAAGGCATTTCACATCTCTGGGAGTGTGCGGCTCAAGCAGGATTCAAAGAGAGAAGGGCAAAGCTGGGGGACTGATTTCCCAGCGCTTCCCCGTGCGCACACACGTTCCTACACCAGGTGGGGAGGAGGGGATGCAGCCTTCCCTGCTCACACTACCGTATATTTCTCACCTCCAGCCCCCAAGATTAGGGTAGAAGGGAACAATTTCCTTACTCTGGCAACCATCCATTATGTCTATGGATCTGCTCCCCACCCCATTCCCCCTCTCTTTCCTGTTTTGATGAAAGGAAAAAATGTTCTGCTTTCCTTCTTTATTTTTCCAGACTGGTGAATAGCACTCGAAAGGAATTTCTCTCCCTCCCCCCCTTCCCCTCTCCCAGTATAATAAATATATACGTACGCATGTGCGTGAATACACCATACATCACAGGTCATCTGTTTTTTTTTCAAGCGGCATATACTATTTTTGTTTCCAAATTCATTAGGTGGGCAGCAGTACCCCTTTCCACTGACACCACCCCAAACACCACTTCCCCTGCCCACAGCCTCTGCCACTCACCATCTCCCCATCCTTTGCCCCTGGGTCTGCAGCGAGTGGCGGTGGTGGCGGCGAGTGGCAGCAGAGAGAAGGAAGCTTGCTGAGCTGGAGTAAAAATAGCCCAAGCAGTTACTTAGCTCAGAACGTTAACATGACTCATGACGTGAAACGAAGATGAGGGTCGAAAACCAAAAGCAAGCGGCTCTCCTTCCTCTCCCACCTGCTATAGCTACTCACATGGCAGAGCAAAACCCGCTTTATATACTGCTTGCTGGGGGTCAGGGCATCGGCTGAGGCTGAAAGCCCTGTGTGCGCTACCTGCAAGGGCTGGTCCTCCTGCCCGCGCCAATTCAGTTGCACTGACACTGGCATTGGGCAGATTTGGTGACGCTGTGCCCAACTCTCAGCTTATTTACCTCCTGTAAGCCGCAGGCCCTGAGCAAAGCTGGTATCCCTTTGATTCAGCAGGATGAAACACCCTGTAGCACCCTTGTCCCTGGGTAGCCAGCAGCTGGTTTGCGACAGCACAAAGGCAGCTGGGTGCCCCACCTTGCCTGCACTTGCCATAGCTTGAGCCGGCGATGAGAGAGAGGAATGGGTCCGTGCCCATAGCCCACCCTGCATCTCATCCGGGGGCATGGTGTGTAGGTCACCACACTTGCTCCCCAGGGCATACAGGAGAGCAGCACCCTGGCATGGTGGGAGGCAGGCTGTTGGTATCTGCTGGCCTGTGTAATAAAGGAGGGAGTTTAAAAATAGACTTTGAGTTGCGGCACTGGAAAGGCAGTGAGACGCATAGCGCAGGTGTGTATTTATCCTACACGCCCTGTGTCTGACGCCCTGCCTGCATGGGGACCTGCCCCAAAGCAAAGGTGCCGCTTGCTGGTCACGGGTGCTTGCCAAGGGGCCCTCATGCCAGCCCGTACTGCCACCTTGACCACAGATGGTGGTGGGTGTGTGGGGTCGAGGGGAGTCCCAAGCTCTGCCTTGAGGAACCAGGGCTGCTCACTTGTCCACCACCTCATCCCAAAGCCATTTGAAGCAGTGGGACACGCACTTCTCACCCACGCCAGCCTGACCCGATCTGCAACTCCTCCGCCCCCGTATACCCAGACAAAGTGGCATCTCTCAGGACAAAGCCTTTCAATAGATCCCCTGCCCTCTGCCCTCTCCTGAACAATGAGAAATCAAGGAATATTGTCCGAGCTGAATAAAAAGTTCTAAATTTAGAGTGTCTGATGTGTTCTTGGTTTCCTGCCATGAGTCCCCTCCTCCTCCCCAGCCTCCCTCTTCATTGCTCGCTAGCCTTGTGCACAGAAAGGTTTCTGACAGGGTGAGATCACCACCAAGACCCTGTCTCCCCAGTGATGAGACAGAGGGGAATTCCAAGTTCGACTCTAGTCTCTATTTTGTCAGGCAGGGAGGAGACCACACTGTTTTTTGCCTCACTGGCTTAGATGTGCAGAGGGGAGAGAGAAACCTACAGTCAAGAGTGAGACAACTTTCTCTCCCACTTCAGTCTCCTCGTCTTGGCCCTGGTGTTCCCCAAATACTCAGACTATATATTTCCACCTGCTCGTGGCATCCTCACCTTCAGCTGTGCCACAGCAAGTCCTTGGAGCAGTGCTGCCCCTGTGCTCTTTCAGCCCAGAAGCCCTGGCTTGTGGGACCCTCACTTGTCCTCCCACTTTCCCTGAACAAGTCTGGCAAGAAGCAAACAACTCAGAGCAAATAGAGGCAGAAAAAAGCCTGACCCAGCTGAAAAAAAAGCCAAGAAGGGAGGGAGAGAAGGGGTGTTATCCAGCAATGTACTCTTGATGTTTAAACAAGGGACTCCCTTGGGTTCATGCCTGATAAGGCTGGGTGTCAGGGGAATCTATTCATTTGTTTTCCTCTTTAAACAAAAAAGCCTTCCCATAACCACAGTGAGGAGGGAGCCAACACCTCTTGATGAACAGACTTGTCTTAAGTGCACATGCGGAAAGCATTTCTGTCTTGCTCCTGGAGAGGAAAAAACCCCTGGACTGTGAGTATTGTCCACACTGCTCAGTGTCAATGGAAAGGGAAGTGTTGGGCCAGCATTATTTTCTGCATGAGGATTGACACCAGGAGCTAACTTGAGCTTGCCAGCATGTCTGCAGGGTGTCTGGAGGTGCAGAGGTCCTTTCTGATAAGAGGATCCAAGCAAATGGTCTGGGGAATTGACTCTGAAGCAAGGAAAACTCCTCCTGCGCTCTTTCAGCTTTGAACAGTGTTTCCCAAGAGCCTCCTCCAGCCCTCCCTGGCTTGGTGACTGAGTTGGCAAGAAGGTGGAGTGGGGCTCTGAGGCCAGCCAGGGTCTCCCGCACTTCACTTTCTTTTCCTGGCTGCTTAATCTGGCACAGGGAGGGGACTGTGGTGAATTATGAGTATTTTTTTAATTTTTAATTTTTAATTTTTCTTTTGCCAGGAGTTTGGGGGCAGGCTCTTTGGAATGATGCCCACATGTGCCAAGGGCAACACGTGCCAAGAGTGCCAATGCCATCGGTGGGACAGGAGCAAGGAAGGAGCAGCACCAGGGGGAGAGCTGTCACAGCCCCATCTGACATCATGCAAGCAAGGAGAGAAACCAAGCTGGACCAGACCCACTGGGGCAGAGGGGAATACCTCCCTTCCTTCCCTCTCAGTCAGGGGGAACAACACCTGGGGCTTGGTCTCAAGAAGTGAAAGGGACATCCAGGAGCCATTTGTTAGTGGAGAGCGAGTTTAATGCCCATTCCCAGCTGGGAGGGATTGGCAGCACCAGAGGCTGGGGAATGGAAAAGTTCAGGTCTGCTGTTCCACGTGCAGCCGCTGCCAGAAAGCATCAGGCTAATGGATGCAGCAGGGTGGGAAGGGAAAAACCAGCATCAAGGCCACTGAAAATGAGGCCTCCTACCATGGTTTGGCTTATCACCAGCATGAGAGAGCAGCAAGAACAGGGCTGCTCTCTTGTAAGAGAGGACAAGCCAGGAGTGAACCTAGCCTGGGTGATGACCCCACTGATCTAAGTACAGGTCTTCAGTACCTGAGCAGAGATATAGATAGGACTGGAGATGAAGTGACCTATAAAGTGAGTCTAGAGTCCATCATGAAAACAGTCAATAAGTCAGGACAGTGAGAGACAGGACCAGGCACGGGTACACCTACAGCATATCTGGGGTTAAATGGAGCACCTGCTCCATGAGGGTGTCAGGGTCCAAGTCCCAGGTGAGGCTGACCAGGAGAGATATGGTCCAGTAATGCATTCAGGGTCCTGACAACCATCAAGGTGCATTCTCACACTTCGTGGAGGTCAGGACTTGATGGACAGCTCCTTGTGAAACGCCCTGGCTGCTGTTGGTTGGGTGTCACACAGCCAAGGCAGGGACACAGAGCTGGGTCAGGATGGTGGCACAGAACCAGGGCAGGGGTGTAGTGGAGGGAAGGGGCACTTGGATCCAGGTTGGGATCATAATATGGGAGCAGTGCAGGGACATGAATCTGCTTCAGAGACACAGAGATGAAAAAGGGGTCCTGGAGATAGGCAGACACGGGGACAATTGCTAAGCCCCCACTGTGGAGAGGCCAGGTGTTACAGGAGAACCAGAACTGAAGAGCTCCAGGGACAGAGGAGGAGACAGAGTAGTGCCCTAGGGTCACTGGGGAAGGAGCGGAGTGCAAGATCTATGGCCTTCACCCAAGGAGGAGGCATAGGGCCAGGTCTCACGCGGCTTGAGGACCAGGATCCATTGTGCACAGCTCAGGACTGGAGAGACCTCAGCTCACAGCCAGAAAGCATCAGGAGTGGGGCTGCCCCACACAGGGGACTGGCCCAGGGCCAAGTGCAACCCCAACAGTGCAGTCCTACAAGTGGTCAGCACCGCCAAGGTGATGACAGGGACAAATCCCACTTACAGCCCTAGATGAGGCAAGGTCCAGTCAGGAGTAGCAGGAGACAAGGCTGGAGACAAGGCTGCAGTGTAGGTCCAGGGTGCATCCTGGAGACAAAACTGCCAGAAACTAAGGTCTGGAGTCCATCTGGGACAACCAGTCAGGAAATCAGGACAGCCAGGGTTAAGGCCTGGCACAGAGATGCCTACAACATAGCTCAGGCCAGAGTACTGAACCTGAGATAAAATGGAACCCCTCAGCAGAGGGTGGTGGCCTTAGGTGAGCGTGGGTGGTGCCATTAAGCCTCATCAGTGCACACAGGGTGCTGCCAAAAGTCCATGGCAGGACATTCCCAGCTCTTCAGGGTGTGGGGCCTGTAAATCTGTCCCTGATGAGGCTCACCATCTGGGCAGGATGTTGATTACCTAAACCAGCCAGAGGGAAAAGATGCTTGAAAGCCAAGACACACCTGAGCAACACGTAGTCAGGCTCAACTATCCTTTCCTTAGGCCTCATCCTTCTTTTGCTCACTCTCCCTTTTCCTCTGGAATGACAGTGCAAGATACTGTCTCCATCTCTGAAATCTATGCCAAGAAACTTTTATTTTTAAATTCACAAACAATGACCTAGGAGCTGCTCCAAGGCTTTTTTTTTTTTTTGCCTTGCTAACAGAGTGGAAATTATATATATATATTTAATTAGCTCACTGGAGCTAAATTTCCCTTCCCACTATTCTTCATTAAAGGCAGATGTAAAATGACCCCCGACTCCAATCTCTATTGAAGGGGGTGTGACCCCTCTCCATCTAGCAGAAGTTTCCAGAAAGCCAGTTTCTCCCATCCTGCCTCTTTGCTTTGTCCAATTGTTGGTAGAAGGAGCCAAGAGTTTAAAATGCCATTTCGCCTGCCTCTCCATTATCTTGGGCAGAGGGAGGGTTGTGATACCTCAGAGAATGGAAAAATCCAGATAAAGGAGAGAAGTGTGGTACAGATATACCCTCATGTCTTGCAGGCACTTAGACCCAGCTGGGATCCAAAGATACTTTTTTGATGTTGAAAAATCTACATTTAAAAAAGAAATTAAAAAAAAAATCAGCCCTCTCAAGTTCTTGCTGGAATTGAAATCAAGCCCAGCCAGCAGGTCTTTACCATCTGTACCTGAAGACTAGCCCTTCCCTGTGCCCTGGGTCTCTGCCTTTCCAGGGCAACTTACCTGACCTTGCATGGGGCCAACTGGCCCAGAAGATCCCTGCAGTGCCCACACTGCACCATGCTTCAGGCAGTGCTGCCAGTGCTGTCAGAAGACCATCATCACCTCTCGAGGACCGTCCAGCACAGTGGGTACATTCATCTGCCTGAGACATGGCAAGGGGATACAGTCTCTTATTCACACCTCTGATGAGAATGTCATTAAAACATATAAAACATTTTGCTTTCCTCATGTTCCCCCTAAATGGGTTTCCTGAAGACATTACTTTTCTTCTCTTGCCCACTTAGGTTTTGAGGAAAGGTGCTGGGCTCATGGACTCGGTTCCTGAGGTCCAGAAGTGATGAAGGAACATACATCCCACTTTTCTCTCCCTAACCTGCCAAGACATTTGCTTGGGCAGCAGAAGACACAGTTCATCTCATGCACATCCTGGACAACCACCACTCCCTGGTTTGAGAAGAGGCATGTGCTCTGAGGTGCAACAAGACCTTGTCCTTTCCAGTGAAACAGCCAACCAGCGATACTTGAAATATGGATTCTGGTCCCTTTTCTGTATCTCAGAGCACTCCAATCTTTCTGCCATCTTTCTTGTCATTCTCTCCCCCCACGATTATTTATGGCCTGGATCTGAACTTGTCTTAACTAAGCAGAAAATTATGTTTCTGGCATGTTTGTGTGCTTCTGGCATGCTTGTGTGCCGCAGCAGCTTGGACTTGACTCCAAGCCATTGACTGAGGTGGTCAGTTCTTGCTTTGACAGGTGCCCCATGGGATTTCTGGAGCAATGATCACAGACACACATGCTGTGAGTTCGAGACCTCTGGATACCTCAACCTCTCAAGTCAGTCTGTTTGGCAAAGGTCACACAGGACACGCCAGATGGGCTGTTTTGGACCTGACAGTTGTTGCTGAGTCTGGGCGTCTCATACCATGCCAGCTATGCCTCAAAGTTTGGGAGTTTTTGATTATTGCCTTAATCTCCTCCAGTGTCTGAGCCACAATAGAAGGTCAAGTCAGACGTAAAGGCCGGCTTCTGCCACTGCTCTGGAGTGACTGCAAATAGGTCAGACTTATCTTGAGAAAACAGCTCCAGGAATGGTGCAGCCCCTCTTGTCAACCTGGCTGGGCTGTCTTTCTCCTTGGCCCCCGGCTCGCTCAGGCAGGAGCTTCTGCAGGGCTGCAGGAATCTCAGCAATGCTGGTCGAACAAAGCTCTCTCTGGTGACAATGGCTCTTTCCTTCCTTTCCCTGTTCCTCCTTCCACCTCTCACACATTCCCAGAGCTGCACCAGGGCCCTTCCAGAAGGTCCTGAGCATCCCCCCATCCCATCCTCCTCCCCAGGCATTCAGGGCAGACAAGTGGGTGGTTTTGGGTAGGAGGGGTGTCCCTGTGATGCGGCTCTGCTTGGGAACAGACGTATTTACATCTCTGTCTGTGACCGAGGGTGTGGTTTCAAAATTGGCCTGAATTGCTTGGAAAAAAGCTTCTGGAGAAAGCGGCTCTCCTACCTTTTCCCCTCTCCCTCCAGCTGTGCATTCCCTTTTTTTCTTTCCCCTGGTTTTGTTCATTTTGCTGGGATTGTTTTCAGCCAGATCAGCTCCGGCTTGCCACCCCGCCACCTGCCTTTTGTGGTGACGGAAGCTGTAGAAGGTACAGCCAGCCCTTTTGCTGCCAGCAGAAGCTTGGACCAGCGGAAAACAACCCTGAAACCACCCACTCCTCATCCCTCTCACCTCATGCTGGGGAGTATCCCTGTGGCTATGTGGGATGTTTGCATCGGTGGCTCTGCCTCCACGCAAGGGATGCTCCACGCAGCTCCAGGAAGCCACGTAAGCGTGTGCAAGGACATTTTTGCTGTATCATTTCTTGCGTGGAATGGATGCCATGCAAAGAGCCTGGAGGTTCCCTGTGGGCTCATGTGTGTCCCCATACCCATGCCTGTGTTTCATACATGAGACGGCCGTGTGCCACGGCACAGCTTTACCTTGCCCTTGGAGTTTGACAAGCCTGGAGCTGGGATTCAAGCCCACACGAGCCTCTCTGTTCCTCTGAGCCTCGGCTGAGGGAAGCGAGGCTGGAGGAAGCAGCAGAGGTGCTGTAACCCCCTGTCTTCTCCTCCTCCTCCTCTTCAGCCTGTTCCCTGACACAATTCCTATATAGGACAAGTTGCTATTGCAATCAACTGTTGGGTTAATGAAACCCTGAATTAACCCCACCTTTCCTTCCCCGCCCCCCCCCCCGCGACACTGCCCACGCACCG
>VZTU01032736.1:87070-120570 GCA_013400835.1 Zapornia atra | reverse complement strand
GGGAATCTGTCCCAGCCAGCAAAGCAAATCCTGGGTATCTGTTATCCACTCCAAGGGAGGCACATTCCCAAGGACATGTGTGGGAACTCAGGCTGGAGTGGCCTGTGGGGACGGGGCTGGTTGATACAGACCTTTAAACCCCCTTGTGTGTGCAGGGACACTCACCCCACCCTCACCATGAGAGCTGCTTGGTGTTTGCTGGCCCTGGACAGGCCAGTGATCTATAGGATAACCTGGATATGTGGCTGAGAAGAAATAATTGGATTTGGAGAGCAGCTGCTCCCTTCCTTCAGAAGCTTTTGTACCCAGAAACAGAGCTAGTAGAGGGCCACCCTGACTGCTGGCTCAGCCAGGGGTGCTGAGCACCTTTTAATACCTGCTGCTGCCCGACTGTATCAGTGTACTTTTTTAATGCGGTGCCTTTCCTTATTCAAAGTTTGCCCTGAGGTTCCTTCCTGACTCTACATGTTTCCAGAGATGTTTTTTGCCTTTGGCACTGATGGAAATTACCAATCTAAAGACTTCAGTACATTAATACTATGTATTTTTTTCCTGCCTCTTCTTCTGGACTTAGGGGTTGCAGCTTAGTTCATGGTGAGGCTAGAAGAGCCTTTCCTCCTGTCTTTTGTGTTCAAGTAGGCACACTTAAGGAGCAGGTGCCCCCTCATCTCGATCATTACTGCATCCCAGATTTGGAGTGATGCCGGCCTCCTGCTGAGGGACTGGGCTCATCTGGAGCTAGCAGCAGCGGGGGGTTCTCTGCTCCTGCTCTAGTTCTGGGGAGGGGTGCAGCAATGGGCTCTGATTCATAGAGACCTGTGATTTTTACCAAGAGGTGGTGCTGGGTAGAAATGCCAAACTAGGACTGATGTTTCTGTCAAAATGCAGGCAAGCTGGAAGGGGCTGGGGGGAGGGAGCGCGAGTTATACAGAACAGATCATTTAGTGCTGTCTGGCACTAGCAATGATAGCAACAATAGTAATATTCATCATCATCACAGCATTCAGATATCAATTTCCATCTTGCAATTTCTGTGTGTGCACTGACTCATATATTTTCCCTGGTGAGACAGGGAGGAATTGTTAGCCCATGGCAGATGTGGGAAAGCAGACATCCTGAGCCTTGTGGAGAGGGCCAGTAGAGGGGTTTAGTCAATAAATTGGGTCCTTCCTTCTAGTCCCAGGTCCACAAGACATTAGGTGTCTACTAAGATGACTACCCTGTCATGGTACCCCAGCCACAAAGGACTTGGTGAATCAAAGTAACCATCTCTCCAAAACCATTTGAGATTATTTTTTCCCTAGCAAAGCTGTTATGGTGTGTGGGCACATGGGAAGGTATTTACCACCACTGTAAGCTCCTGAAGTCACGTTATGGACTTTAATTTTGAATGTTGAGGCTCTGGCATCTCACAGTGGGACTAAATCGGCTAAGAAGCGTATCTAACCACGGAGCCATCCGTGTGACGCATGAGCCACCGAGCGCAATGAAAAGCAGGCTCGTGGCTGAGGCCTTTTTCCCAGGCCGGCCTCCCCCACTCCCAGCTGTGCTGGGCAAGACCCTCTTTGCAGCGATGGGACCGTTGCGTCTGCAGCTCCGTGTCATCGCTGGCTGTGCCTGCCCAGATTCAATAGCAGCCATTGTCCCGGGGAAAGGTCACCCAAGCCAGGCACGCAGACAGCAGTGAGCGTGGAGGCTGCTGTTGGAACAACTGAGCATAGGGAAGGGAAGCAGGGGCAGAGGGCAGAGGGGACGGAGAGGATGGAAGGGGCAAGGATGTTGGAGGAGGTCGGGGTTGCCTCCTGCTTTGGGGAGATTTTGGGTCTGTACGTAATGAGGAATCAATTCGCTGATTTCCACGCCATTAAGCTTGCGTTTGTGGGCAGCACCTGAACCCTTGTCGGGAAACTTCTAACACCAGAAGGCTCAAGGCTTTCCCAGGCAATCTGCTTTTCCCATAACTGGCTGAGCTTTTCTTTTCTTCCCATCTTAAGCTCAGCACTTGCAGGTCTTTAATGGCTTTAGCACCACACCTACAACAGACATCATCTAGGCTCCTCTTACATGTCTCAGTCCCCAGACAAGTGCTGTGATTTAGTATGTCTGACCTTATGCTTTGTGACATAATAAAGTCCTCTGTAAGGAATCCCATTGCCATTATCATTCCAACAAAGTGTGCTGGGTTGTTTACGCCTGTTCAGTGAGACCTTCTCTCCCCAGCATTGGGTCATTTTGTGCTTCTTGCTGAAGTTTCACAAAGAAGCAAGGCTGGAGTCCTTCTGGCAGTCATTTCCTTTCCCCTCATCCCCTCTCTCTGGAAAACACACTGGAATTTTGCTAACAAATATTCCTCCAATTTCACGATCAGATGTCTGGGCGGTGAGTCTCACCCTGGTTTTCTACCAGCCCAGGGTGGGCGTCTGACTCCACCAATTCCTGCCTGTGAGAATATCCATGAAACCACTCGCAAAGCCAAAGCAATTGCCAGCATTTTTTCCTAATCTATTCATAGTTCTGTAGAACTTTAGTCAATGCTCTGGAAGCATATGCCATTGGGTGATCATCTTGCATTTGAACAGCTGCTAATCTCTGCAAATTTGCGTTCTCTGGGGTTTTTAGCCTCCTTGTTAATCTCAGGGCATTTGGTTTTGGGGTTTCTATAGCAAGTATTTTTTAATTTTCGAAAGCAGTTCTCTTATCATTATCAGAGGGATCACCCTGGGACAATCATTCTCCAGGGAGAATAGAATGGAGATAAATTAGAGATGCATTTAATTTTAATTCATTTAACATGCCCAGGATGAGCTGGAGGGTGGGCAGGGCAGCAGGGGAGAAAGAAAAGTGAGAGCAGTTTGCCCCCGGGTACCCATTGAGAGAGGCCTGGCTCATTACATTATGAGACATCCTCATTTAGGAAAGATCACAGACCTGGGTTTTTCTCCAGACCCTGTGGAACCTCATTGCGCCCCTGGATATGTTTGCAGATCTCCAGGAGGCTCCTCTGGTTTTGGATCCTTCTTCCCTAACTATCACCTCCCAGCCTTCTCTCTGTCCTTCTTCTTCCAGGCAGGGACTAGGTGGGTGAAAGCAGAGCTACTTCTCCAAACTCTGCTGGCAAAAGGAGGTCCCACCAAAGCATGCTGCCAGCAGGAGACCCCAGGAGAGCAGGCTGTGTAGTGCTGATTGCACCAAACTAGTAAAGACTCCAGAGCCCAACTCCCCTGGCTGAACCTGCTTAAACCTGCCCTTGCGTTCTGCCAGGCTTCTTTACGTTGGCACCGGCTCCTCTTCAACGAAAAAATAAGGGGACTTTCCCAAGCATCCTACTTTAGTGGTACCAAAATGAGACAGCTCTGAGAATGGGCTGTTCTCAGCTACAAATATCCCTCTGCCTTCACTGGGCTTGAGGCCACAAGGAGCTTTGGTGGCTGCTGCTATTGGGGTCAGAGTTCCTCCCTTAGGCCAATTTCTTCTTTAGACTCCAGTTATGATTTCTGGTCAGTTTTATTCCAAATCAGCACATCAGCCACAGACGTTTCTAAATTCCCAAGACTTTCAGAGACATACTTCTGTGAGAGACCTCAGTTACCGAGAGAAGGGTCCTTGCAACCTCCAACATGGGAAAACAGGGTAGAAATATTTGAACTTTCTTTGTCTTTGGCTCTACAAAGATTGTGTGCCCCATCCTTGTGCTGAACAAACACTTTTGTTTTGATTGCCTTATGACCACTTCTTCAGAGGTTTGTTTGCTCTACCTAAAATCTCAAAACCACTATCAGAAAAAGACCGAGCAGAAAAATTATTTTCTTCAAAATATCCATAAACCTGAGATCCACTTGCCAAAATTGAGTTTTTTAGACCCACTTGAGGTGTCTTATGGTATCTGAGGCACATGAAGGGGGCTGGCAGACCTGCCGTGAGACTTAGTGGAGACCGACACCTGTCTGGAGCATCAGCTGGAGGCCAGGCAGGATATACTACTGCATCTAAAGTGAAATTGGATAGCAATATTTGGGCAACTACATCAAACCACAGCTCAGGGAGTTGTGAGTGCACCCCCAACTCGAACAAAACAACCTCAGGATGAATAAACATCCAAGAACTGAATAAATGTGGTACTACCAAGCCTTGCAAGCACCCTGTCTTCTCTGCCAAATCAAATCCAGTTCTTGTACTAACACTGAATCAAGCTACTTGTCAGTTCTGCAACAAAATAATTTCATCCCCGCTCTGGCTGGCCATCTGTTCACTCTCTGGATTCACAGGATTTTATGCCATAGCTCTGTAACCTGATGATCAATAGCTTCACCATTTCTGGCAGCTGGCACAAGGCATAAAATCTTTCCCAAGTGCTCTTACATGAATGGGTGGAAGGAGCCTTGAGATTTCATGACGATGTTAACAAGCAGTGTCTTCCTGCTGCTGCCAGAATGAAGCACGGGTCTCCTCCATCTCTGCCTCCACCGCATGCAGTAGCACAGACTATCTCAGCTCTTCTGCCTGCCCTTGAGGACCTTGGTGCTATGGGGGCATCCAGCCACCTGCGGCCACCTCCTCCCATCCTCAGCCAGGGAGCTGCACCTGCCCGGCTGCTGCTGGAGATTTAATTGACTCAGGTCACTGTGTAAGCGTGCTGCGACTTACTGCAGGGCTGATAAGAGCCTGAGTTTTATTTCTTGGCCTCAATTACATGACACCGATCAAGGTTGCGGTGAGTTATATCACTGTCACGTGGCTGGGGCCACCACGTACTGCCCGTGCTGGCTGCCCAGCGTGTGATGGGACCGGCATGGAACTGCAGTACCCCCAAAGCAGAGCCAATGGCTTGCTAGTCCCTGGGGGATCTGCAGCCTGTTTGATGAGAGCTGCAAAAGCCAAAAGCACTGTGGTGGGTGCTTAGGTGAGGGTAGAGAGGCAAGTATGGTGGGGAGCATGTGCCTGGGGGTATGGGGCAGCTGCAGGGCTTGGAGCACTGCGGCCAGGAGCCCCCGTTGCATCCCCATGTGGCCAGGGGTAGGGGAGCAGAGGCCCCCTGAGGAACAACAGAGCATTGAGCTGCCATATCTCTCTGGGGCGAGGGAAGCGGAAAGGCGATAAGAGCCTTCTCGGATGAGGAATTCCTTCTCACTTTCCCCTTTCTGTTTGCCTTTCATCAGAGATAACATGAGTCTCAGGCAGCTTACTGGGACATGAAGCTGCCAGCACAAGAAGGGACAGCTGCAGCCACCCCTGCATCCACCCCTACCCCGGACACATGCCCACGCGCTCCTGTGGGCTGCCATGGGAGCAGGCTGACCATGGCCTCCTCTCCTCCCTCCCTGTCTGACCCATGTCCTTGGGTCCCCTTGCATGTCGCCTCATCGATTACTATCAGGAGCTGTAACCTGAGGAGTGATTCGGAAAAGGGGAGTGAGATTATGGGCAGTAAAGCCAATGCTGATAAAGATGGCAGAATATTTGGGTAGCGTTTCATTGTGGCACTACCAACCTGAGATGGAGTGGGGAACATCTGAACACCTGCCCCCACTGTGTCCAGCTTGGGCCATGCATACCATTAGAAGACTTAAGTCCCTCCTGGCTCTCAATGTCCTTGAGCCCTCTAGCTGGTGGTCTTTCGAGCTACCACCTAGCAGAGGCTCCTGCAATCTTTGCCTAGCAAGGCCATGTGCTTAATTCTGTGGCTTTGAGCCCATCTCCTGCCTCCACCGATGTGGTGAGTTTGAAATCAGCAGAGCTCTGTGAGAAGAGTCCCAGAGAAGTGGTCCTACCAAACCGTGAGTTCCTTCCGTAACCGCCTCAACCATCTCCAGAAGGAAATACTCATTTCCAGCAGCTTTTTCTAAATCCAAAGGCAACGAGTCTGACTGCCTAGTCTGATCCCCCTTTCCCCTGTCCTGCATGACACAATCCAGAAAACCTTGCTTGTCAAACCTTTTCTCTTGCCAGTGTCACTGTGGCTGTGATGCCTCCAGTGACTGATCCTAGCAATGTAGCACAGTGAGGTGCAAGCACGTTGTGGGCCCAGTGGAAGTCCTCTGGGAGACGGGAGAAGACAGAAATGTTGGAAGTGGTTGGACCCAGTGAGGCTCAGCCTGTTGCCAGTTTTCTCAGCTGCACAGTGCTCGGGAATCCCAGAGCATGACTAGGCTTGCTGGTTGCCTCCTCAGCAGATGTAACTGACAGACAGGTTGGCTGGAGATTTGGGCTGCAGTGGTGTATCAGCTCCACACCTTCCTGCCTACGCCCCTTTGCCCATAGAGGGAAGATTGGCCATTTGCTCTGGCACTTCAAGAGGAATACCCTGCCAACTTTTCAAGGTTGGCACAGACAACCAGGCCAGCATGCAACCCTTGGTGTGAAGAAGCAAATGAGAGAAAAGCCGAAGAGAAAAGGCCAAAGTACAGAGCTAGTGTTTTATCCTTGGCCTGGGCACAAACCCTTGGAGCAGGGGAAGGATTGTTGCTCTGTCCACAGCAGGATGTGGGAATGTTCCCTTGGTGCTGGAAAAGGCTTGCAGCTGAAATACAGTCCTTTTAGTCACTGGCTCCTTAGTACCTCTTCCAGTGAGGTGACTGGGAGATTTCTGTGTGCCCTGGGGTCACCATCCTGTGCACCAGCCTGCTGGTCTCTCAGCCATGCAGACCTCTGATTCATTCCTGCTGTTTGTGCCAGCCCTTGCTGAAGGAAGGGATGAGGAGAGCGCAGGAAGAGGGGGTGACTCATCCTCAAAGCCCAGGTGGCTGTCCAAGCCAAGGGACACCTGAGGGCTTCCGGCGTGGCAGGAAAGCTGTAGGAAGGGCAAATGTTCCCAGAGGAGCCATGTGGAATAACTGAAGGAGAACAAGGGTTTCCCTGCAGCATTGTGTGCCTCTGCATCTGGGAATCTCATCAAGCCCATGTGGCAGAGTGAGCTCATAGCCAGGGTGGGAAGAAAAACCCAGGGCTTTGTCAGCACTGAAGTCCCCTCCAGCCACTGCTTTGCCTCCCTGTTGTGCTGCCAGTGCTGGCAGTTGGGTTACTACCTCCTCGTTCCACCGTGACTGGGTTGGGGCAATGCCTCATTGTGTTGGGATGAGGAGGTAGGACGGTCCTCTGCAAGCACGCTCTTGAAGGTACAGGCACACCTTCAATAGCATCAGTCACCACCCTGCCACAGCATACCCCTGTGCCAACAGCTCCAGAGGCCAAGTGCTCGGGGGAAGGTGGAGGGAGGGAGCACTCAGGAGACCAGAAAGAAAGGAGGAGAGAGAAGAAGGTATGGATGAGGGCAGGGGAGATGGTGATCCAGCCAAGGGAAGCTGAAGCCAGCCAGGAAAAACCTGGGGCTGGGTTTTTGGAGAAGTAGGTGAGATGGAGGTGGAACCACTGTTAATGAATGTTGTATTTGACATGGCAATAGATTGTACAGCAAGATTAAAGGTCATGGAAAGTGTATTACAAGCCCTGCATTGCTTTTATTCACTGGAGACTGTTTGAAAAACAAGCAGGAAGGCAGCACAATGGGTCCCCCAGCTACAGACATCTCCGTGCACATTTGAAAGACAATGGAGAAAACGATTAATTCCAAGAGTCGTCTATCCTGTCTCCAGTAAGATGCATGTCTTGTTTTGCCTGGCTAGGAACTAGGGATCAGATGGACAATGACACTTAAAAAAAAAAACTCTTAGAAATTTCTTCAAGGGAAGAAGGGGGTGGGGAAGAGGGGAGAATGATGCAGTTCCAGGATTAAGTGTAGCCTAAATTGGGCCCTCAGCAGATATTTAATTGCAAGGGAAAGTAAGTTTGCACATAATCTGGCATGTTGCTGTGGGATCCCTTGGCCTAGATAAGGGTTGCTTTGTTTTGAGGACCTGGTTTGGCTACTGGTTTCCAGGATACCCAGGTGCTGGTGACCAGATGGGCCTGTAGTGGTGTCCCACTTGGCCACTGAGAGCTACAACCCACAGCTTGGTCTGCAAACACCATGTCTCCCTCTCAACAGAGGGGAGGGCTAGAAACCCAAAAGCTGTGGGGGAGAGGGCCTCAGAAGATCAGAAGTGCCCAGCTCCTGCAGAGCCGCAGCCAGCTGGCCATGCTGGGGGGCTGTGTCTCATCTGTCCCCCACACAGACAGAAGGGCAGCTAGTAGGGTCAGGCAGTGGGGAGCAGCAAGGAGGGTGCAGGGGACTCGCAGTCCCTCTTCTTGCTTTGGCACGTGGTCATGGCTGAAAGGACAGGGTGACCTGAGCATCCTTGCTTGACGTTTCTCCAAAAGTCTCTCTAGGAGGGAAATTTGCAGCCTGTCACCTGTCTTAATTAGGTAGATTATCTAATTAAATTGTTCTTCCATTGGTATTCCTCTCTCTGGTAAACAGATGGTGGCTTGCTTTCCCAGGAACTGGGAAAGCTGTGCATCTCTCCTTGTGTTCTGCCACATCCTCTCTCATGACCACATCCCCCACTATTTGGATACCCATCAGCAGTTCACAGGGCTCTACTGAAGATTTTTAAGTTTAGTCAGTCACAATTGTTCATTGGGTGATCAGGGTCCCCCTAAGGGGCTGTACCACTTTCCCTCCATGAGGGAACCTGAGTCCTTCAGCTGTGAAGGACTTGTCTGCAAGACAGAGGCAGGCCAAAAAGTATGAGTGTTGCAGCCTGAAAGAAGCATTTAGGACAGCCTGCCTCCCCTTAGGACCTACGACCAAGTTCATGATTCTCTTGAACTGAATTAAGGTGAAATGACACCAGCCAGCCAGTCTAACAATTAATTAACATGAACACAAGGCAACACAAGGCAAGTGGTTGCAAACAATAACTCAATAACAACTACTTAATTGGATAACAATTTAACTGGGTAACCAAAATCCCATGTGGCACAATGTCACAGTTTTGCATAGCTGTGCTGCCGAGATGGCTTCTGCAAGCAGCAGCTGGACGCTCTCTGCAGGCCCCAGGCTGTAAACATCAGCCAATTCAAGGCCAAAGTTGCTGCTGACCAGGGCCAAGCCAATCGGCGATGGTCACAGCACCTCTGTGAATCACATACAGGAGAAAAAAAAACTGCAGGCAGATGCATTTTGCCACCAGAGAAAGGAGTGAGAAGATGTAACAAACTGCGTGGACACCAAGGCCAGGCCCGAATGAGAGGTGGAGAGAAGAATGAGGCTGAGTGCTGGAAAGAGAGATTCCCCTGCAGCTCATGGAGAAGACCATGGTGGAACGGGTGTTCCCTTGCAGGCCATGGATAAGGACAGGGAGCAGAGACATCTATGGCCTGTGAAGAGATTGATCCACCCCTCAGCAAGTTTGCCAGGGGACTTGTGATTTTGCGGGGGATCAGGCCAGAGGAGTCTAGGCCCGAAGGTCAGCACCCTATGGAGGGGAGTCCTACTGAGAGGCCTGTGGTGAGGAGATGACTCCCGGATAGAGAGGACTCATGCTGTAGAAGTTCATGGATACAAATGTCTTGTGTGGGTGGGACCCCACGGTGCTGCAGGGGAAGGGGGTGTGTGTGGAACAAATGTTTGACGCAAAATGTCCCAAAATCTGTTTGCCACAAGTCCCCTTGGGACTTCTGATGTCTGTCCATACTGGCAGAGCTTCCCTACGCCTTCCTAGAAAGCACTGCTGGGATTCATGGCTGATTTGAGCAATGGCCAGCTCCTGCTCAATGGAACTGGGCAGGTTAATGAGCTTGTAAAGTCTCTCAAAGACAAGAAAGGCCTGGAATGATGTTCAGGCTGGCCTCTTGCTTGGCTTGCTGCTGCAATACCTGCCTGTTTGTTCTTCCAGATGTCTCAAAGCCCATCATACTGTCCCCATGACTTCTCCCTGGTCATCAGTCTTGCCCCTCTGCCACTACTAGGGGCTCTCTGCTCAGTATTGACCCCCACGCACCCTGTTTGCCTGGACTGGGAAGGTTTCAATTGCTGGTTCTCGGGTCAAAACAAAATATGGGGGGCAGGGGGAAACAAGCGCTATATGCAGAAGAAGGCTAGGAGAAACAGAGGAGGTGGGAAGAAGTGTGGGGCAACCCTTCCTGGGAACACCTGCTGCAAGTGACCCCCTCACCTCCATGGAGCCCTGGGGAGGTACTGTCACATCTTGGCTCTGGAGGAGAGGGGATATCCTTAACATTGCTTCTTAAGGTATTTTGGCCAAGCATCCGGTCCTCTCTTCCTCTCCCTGAGTTCCTGTCCTCTGCAATGAGTGGTGACGTCAGCTTGCTCAACGAGTTGTTGAATTCAGAGATATGAGACCTCCCTATGGTCTCTTCTGGGCCAGCGGGCTACTTGGTTAATTTCCTAAGTCTAGAAATAACCTGTTATTTCAGAAGATCCTTCACAGATGTGAAATTAGTCTCCTTGAGAGTGCTATGTTTGCTGTTTTGACTCATATACCTTCTTCCTCCTCCTGCCCCATCCCGGAAGGGTCTCAGCCCCTAATTTAAATTAGGGTGCTATGAGGTTGCAAAGGACTGGAGACTCTCCAGTTGAAGAGGTCCTCTCTGAAACAAAACAAAGCTTTACATGGGTTGTGGAGGTTTTACCTCTCCCTACCTTCTCAGCTCTCCCTGGTGCACCTCAGCAGTCCATTTCCATTGCACTCTATCCCTCAAGCTTACTTTTGGGGACAGCTCTGCCCCTGAAGCTACTCTGAGCATCCTCTTTCCTAGCATGGTCCCTGAAAGAAAAACCTTCCCTGATACCAAACCATCCCCGCTCTAACCTCCATTCAGCTCATGCCATTGCCAATCTCCCCTTCCTCTGCATGTCCCTTCACATTTCCCTTCCCTCCTGGCCACACGTCACAGGCCCAGGTCTGTTCTGCAGGAAAATGTGCTTCCATCCCTGTCTCCGAGACACACCAGTCCCTGGCTGAATCCTAGTCCCTGGGAACACCTTAGCATCATGATTCCCAGCCCTTCTGGCCTTGGCAGCCTCAGCCCACCCCCACCTGCCCCAGGAAATACTGTTCAATACGAAGAGCAGCAGTGCTGGATCCTGCTTCCAGATCAGTATTTATCTCATGCCGGGCTCTATCCCTCAGTATCCAACACACATCCTTAAACCTTTTGTATTCTACATAAACATCTTTCCCCAGATCTTCTAAAGGGCTGGGCAAGAGAGGAAGCAATAGCCTACAAAGAGCATGGAACCTTTGCGTCATGGTCTTATCCACTCATCCTTCACGGATGCCGACAAGCCTGGCTGTGTGAGACTGCTGAGGCAGGGGCTGCACAGGGAGCAAACCGAGGTATTTAGGGTCTGAATGGGCTGCAAAAAAGCCAGCATACGTTGGTGATAGATATTGAACCCAAATTTTCTCTTTCCTGAGTCCCCAATTTCCGAGCTGGGTCCCACAGAGTATCCCATAAGCCACCCCATATCTGAAACGTTCTCCCCATAACTGGAGTAGCCCATGAAGCCCATGAACCACCCCACCAGACACAGTTTTCCCTGCCTTCCTGAGTCAGCAGATCCCTGTGTCCATGCTCTGACTGCCAGGAAGAGCTGGGATCCTGGGTCTGTGTACAAGGAACCAGTGTGGTCCATTAAGGAGGAAGAGCAGGTGTGGATAAATTTGGAGTGTAAGGAGGTGGAAGAGGACTTGAAGCCTGGCGGAAACCAGCTGCCTGTTCTGGGGCAGCTCAGAGGAGAGGCAGCTACAGCAATAAGGCGAAGGGCAGGATTGCAGGAGCTGGGGGAAGGCTTGGATGGGGAAAGGGGGGTGAAGCCGGTGAAGAACATCCGGGGATGTAAGTGAGGTCAGGTAATTCCTCATATAGCAGTTCCTGCATTGCTCTGGGAACAGACAAACAAGGCCTTCCTTCCTCCCAGCTTCCTCCTCCTCTGCAGCTCTCCTTTTCAGGAGAGGTGGCCGATCAGACTGCTCCTCCCACATCCCTGGCTTCATCCCTCCGGGTGACTCACCTGGCCTTTGCTGTGCTTCGCAGCTTCACACCTCCCTGTCCCACCTTGGACTCTGTGGGCAGCACGGGCAGAGGGTCCTGCCTGGGACCCACGCAGGGCAGTCACCCACTGGTGGTGGCCCAAGGTGTCACCAAGCAGCTGGGCAGCAGCCGGCAGTGCTTTGGGCAGAGGCTGCAAAGCACCTGCTCACCTCCCAGCACAGTGAGGTCATGGCTGTTATTTTAGGCTGGGAAAGTGCAGGAGAATGGACCTGAAATCTCCCTGCAAAGCCACGATGGGCCCTTGACCAGGTGGCAGCTCCAGTTCTGGTGAGCTGGAGTGGCAGGGCTATTTTAGGGATGTATTCTTTCCCTCTGCTGGGGCTATTTTTGGAGGCTGAGTGGGTACCAAAAGGACCCGGATATGTTGCAGATAAGGGGCCGATGACATTTCGGCGCTTGTGTTCCAGCCACAAACACTGCTCATGAGGGCAGACCCTGGGAACAGCAGAGCTCCCAGCACCCATATCCTGGCCACTCTGCCTTTGCTGCAGGGAGCAGGTTTGGGGTGCTGTGAGCTCTCCCCCACCAGTGCTGCTCTGCGTGGCCCCACAGCCCCCAGATGCTGTCCCAGATGTCAGTGGTGGCCGCAGCAGCACTGAGTCTCATGGTGTCACCAAGGGGAGATCATCACCACTGGCTCTGGAGTAGGCAGTGAATGTGCCATGGGGACAGGGTTATCGACTATCTGCGTCTGTTGGGGCTGGGACGGGCTCTTGCTCCTCAGCCACAGAAGAGTCTGAGATGTGAGTGCTGCCTCCCGTGAGACAGAAAAGGAGAGGCTGTGGTACACATCCTTTTCTCAGAGTTAGGGATATGGGGACTGGATGGGGGGAATTTCCTTGGCACAAGTGTGTCAAGGAGAAGGCTGTGACCGCTGTCATTTTCCTCCACTGCTATGAATGAGGCCAGGGCTTTGCGAGATCCCCAGTCCAGCCTGGCTGGGACACCTGCATCCCACAGGGCTGGGAGACAGAAGGGCTTTGTCCTGTGTTGGAAGAATGGGTTTTCTGCCCCAAGGCCATGCAGAAAAGTCCTTGGCACTTGGGATGCAGCACTACTGACCCACATCTGCAGGAGCAGAAGAGCATTGAGGCTTCCTTGGGACACAATGAGCACAGCAGATGGGGACAGGGATGGGGTGGTTCATGTCTCTGCAAGGCAGAAGCTTGCACGTTCCTCCTGGCCCTGGGTGAGACCGACTGCCAGGCCCTCTGGCCTTTTTACTCAAAGTTTCCATTTGTCCCCATGGGACAGAGAGCCTGTTGTGCACGCGGGGTGTGGGGACAGCCCCCCCTGCCATTTCAGGGTGGGGGCAGCACTTTCAGACAGCAGCAAGGCTGGTGCCCACGCCACTGCTGTGCGCTGCTGTATTCCCATGGCTGCCCTCGCTCCGCAACGCCAGCTGAATCTCCTGCAACAGCTGGGGCCAGGACAGAGGACATCCCCATGGGTCATCCTCCCTGGGGTTTCTCCAAGCCAAAAACACTTGCACTGGCCAACTGCTTCCTCCTCTCCCCACCCTGGGCCTCCCTGAGCTCTCCTTGTACCCCAGAAGGCAGCATGGGAGGCTCAGGGTGGGGGGCGATGGAGGCGCAGCATGCTGGAGGGATGGGAGGTGTGCCGTAAGCTGGGACTGAGACAACTTGTCCGGGCTGTCTCCAGCACAAGCCTGTGCATAAGCCCTTCTGAATCTCTGTCTTTGTTCCCCTCAGTGGCGTCAGCAGCTCTTCGCTCCCTCCAGGAGATGATTCTGCTTCCGTCGCTGCTGTTTCCTGTGTTTCTCTCTCCCCGCTCGCTCCTGTAGAGCCAGGCAACACTGACACAAAAACAGGATTCAAGCTGCTGGAGAATTACCCTGATAACAATGGCTGAGGAGACAGTCTGCTGCAAGGGACCCTCCCCAGAGCCAGACAGAGTGGGGGCCCTAGCTGGCTCATGCCAAGCTGTGGTGCTCCCCATCCTCTGGGGCTGCTGGTGCACACGAGGGATCCCCGGCAGGGGAATCAGCAGACAGAAAGGGGAAATCCTTGGTGACTTGCTGCCCGCTGGCAGGTCCATCCATCCCCACACCTTGGCCATGGTGGCCAGGCAAGGCAGTTCCCATCCCCACCCGTGGTCAGCAGAACATTAGGGATCATGCCATGCTCTTCCTTGACAACCCAGCTCCATTTCCCAGAGAGTGGTTTTGTGGAGCAGCTAAGGGCAGCTGTGATCCAGCTTCATCCATGAGCAGAGGAGAAGGCATCTCTGGCTTGCAGGCATGCTGGAGGAATATAATGTCTGCAGACATGCTCCTCTGCAGCACTAGCTCCGGACCTGTTCGTCCAGCTGTCTTCTCTGAGCATGCCCTAGGGAGAGCTGGGATTTCTTTGCAACCCATACGGAGATCTGAAATTTCAGGAACACTCACCCATGGCCCAAACTCCTTGCCTGGATTTTCTGAAGGAGGTCCCACCCCTGGCTGCTGGCCACCACTTTCCCCCAAGGAGCTGCCACTCTCCCAGCACAATGGTGGAGCAATAGAGGAAGCACTGGCTGCTTCACTTCATGCAAAGCCAGCCAGTGCAGCTAAGGCAAGGGAAGAAGGGGCCTGAGCAAGCCTGGTTGACATTGCCTGAAGCAAGGCAGGCAACGCATGCATGGACTGATCTGCTGTCAGGTCTGGAGGCAGCGACAAGCACTGGGAAGGAGCTGCAGAGCAGGAGTGCAGCTGGATCCCAAAGGAGACACGTCTGTAGCCTCGCTCTAGCTTGTTGAACAAGCCGGGTCTGTGCAGACGTGGGTGTCTGTGCCACCTTCCCCCTTGCAGGTGCTTGCTTACCCCTAACCAAGTACTTCCTTTGCCTCCTGTGGCAGGGACTGCAGCCTGGGGACAGCAAGAACTGACTCTGGGTGACAGAAGCCACCCAAGTGGGGTGTGTGTCCTCACTCCAGCTTTATGGCCTGGAAACCACACCACCATGCCCCCCTTTAATGGGGCATCTGCTTCCCACCAGGGCTGTGGGGGTGTCAGAGGAGGCACAATGCCCTGGAGATGGAGGAGCTCAAAGAAGTCCTGTCTGCTGCAGCGCCCAACAAGCGCCAGCCTTACAGAGCAAAGATGGAGTGGGGCATGATGTCTGGCCTTACTGATTCCTCCAGCCTTACTAGTCCCTCCAGCCTTAGCGCTGACCTTGCTGCTCCGAGGGGAGATGGCCAACAAACACCCTGTGCTGTAGGTGCCCAGCAGACGCATGGGACCTCAGAGCAACTGGCAGGACCAAGGCCAATCATAGGCATGAGCCTGTCCTGGCAAGGCCACGGGTCCGTAATCCCCCGGTTACCAGCGGCGCTGCTGCTCTGTAAATTCCCGGTGAGGGAGGAAAAGCTGATTTTTCGCCAACACAGGAGGTCTCTGACCAACAGAGGCAGGAAATAGCTACGGTGAGCGAATAAATAAATGGTGCAACCGTAGCTCTGCCTTACATGGGCTTCATGGGGAGTTCTTTGTTTTCGAGGTTGGCTATTTATACCATGGAGTGTGAAAATGATGTCAGCAAAGCCTCTGCTCTTCTCTGCAAAGAAAGCCAGTTTCAGGACTGAGAGACCTCCTTGAGCAGCGAGTCTCAGAGATGGTTTGCAAGGCTGGCAGGAAACCCCAGCTGCCATGCGATTCCCAAGCAGTCCTCTCCACTTCCCCGCACCCAGCTCTGGGGGGGCCAGTTGTCCCAAACCCATCTGGGATATGGCTCTACCCCTGTAAAAGTCCATCTTGTCTCTCATAACCCCTCACAGAACATCCCCAACTCCCTCCCAGCCTCCCCTTTCTCACCGTCTTTCTATTTTGCCCCCTTCTTCTCTCTCCCATTCTCCAGTGCAGCCGTTAAGGGTCTCAGTCTGTCCATCCCATTGGTGTTGCTCCAGGTCTGGCTTGGGGGCAGTGGAGAAAGCAACAGGGTGTCCTGCTCCTTGTGGGTCTTTGCACCTCCCCTTGGGAATCCCAGGATACATTTTGGATAGCTGAGCTCCCAGACAGGTCATGTTAACACTCATGAGGTGGGAAAGCACACGTTCAGCCCAGAAAAGGAAGGTTCACCAAGTTCAAGCTGAGCCTGCCCAGCAGTGGAGGGAGGAAGGCAGCAGTGGCCTGTCTTTGGGAGAGGGGAGGAGGAATACACCCTCCTTTCCCACTGTGCTTGTCCCCTGCAGTTAGGAGCAGTGATGACGAGCCCACACTAGCTGCTCGGCAGCCAGCAAAGCCTCAACTGTCAGCCCCCAGGGTGGCCAGCAGTAGGGGGGTGGGGAGGGAAAAGCCAATTTGAGTTCAAGGGTTGCCAGTGTACTTGAGACCAGAAAAACTCTTGCTGGTGACACATGCATCAGGTGTTTCCAGACGATAACAAAACCTGCCTGAGGTCATCAATATTTAATTAGCAATGGGCTTGGTTAAACATTATCCCGGGGGCAGGAGGGAGGGGAGAAGTGTTGAACTGAAGAGAGAGATTTAACTCTTTGCAGAGAGAGAGGGAAGGCTGCCTACAAGGAGAAGGGAGATCCGTGGTTGCACTCCATGAGATTCTGACATCAGGCTGGCCAGATGGGACAAAAAGCTTTGGGGTACACAAGTGTCTCAGATCTCCAAGAGAAAGAGGGGCTTTGCCCTTTGGAATCATGCTGAGCTAAACTTGGAAGCTTAGTGCTCCTGCAGCCCAGCAGAGCTGGGACAGCAGGGCACGGCTGCTGGAGCAGAACACGGGTGAGTGGCAAGGCTGGCGGCTCATCTGTTTGCCCCGCTGGAGCTCTCGGCTGGGCCACCACGGCAGCTGGGCCACCACGGCAGCTGGGCCACCACGGCAGCTGGGCCACCACACGGCTCTCTCTCTTGGATGGTTGAGTCATGGCCCTGCTACCTGTGTGGGTTCACACCTGGGTTCCTGCTTCGCCTGCTGTCTCTCCCATTTCCTCTGGTGCCTGAGCCCCTGGCACCCATCCCCCACCCCACCTCCACCCAGGGAAGAGCTGGCTCAGCACCCTGGAGTGAGGAGGAGCAGGGAGACATGGAAGGGCCTTACCTAGGGTTTCCCTTTGGGAAGAAGACTTGGCTTGAAGAAGGAAAGATGCCAAAGGCTGCAAGTGGAGGGGTGGGTGCATTTTCACCCTCCACACACAGCCTGACACCCCCCAGGAGAAGATGCTGTGCAGGTCTGGGTCACTCTGTGGTGCAAGAAGTGAAGCAGCCAGCTTCTGAAGGGGGAAAAGATGTGTCACCAAGGGAAGGGAACAGCACTGGAGCTGCAGCTTTTGCATCCTCATGCTCCCTCCCCAGTCCTGGCTGGCTCTGGCTGGGAGCTGCTGCATGCTACAGCACAGGAGGGGGCCAGGCTGTGCGCAGGGAGCCACGATTAACAGAGCCAGATCAGCCTGGTCTCTGCAGGCACTGCATGTGGTTGTGGGGGAAAGCTGGGGACCCCAAAACGGGGAGCTGGCTCCTGGCTGCATGGGGCGAAGGGCTGCTCTGGCACCTCTGTGTAGAGCAGGGCAGGACACAGGTGACAGGGGGCTGAAATCACACTAGCACCCACCCCATCTTGTTCTCCCCCAGCCCCTCATCCCCCCCCTGCTGCTCCCCGCCACCTCCCCCCTCCAAAAAAATCTCCTTTTGGCTGCCCTGAACCTGACACCCATAATTACCCCCAAGATCACAGGGACCTGCTGGAAGAGTGAGCCTGAGCCAGCCTGGAGGGGGACATGAAAAGCAGCCGCAGACCCTGCCCACAGCTGGGCCCCCCCACTGCGCCAGCAGCCCCCCCGGCACCGGGGACACCTGGGGAAGGTGGCTGCTGGGAGAGGGGAGTGGGAACCTGCTCCATGACCAGCCAGCATCCCAGGGAAACCCCTCTCTGAGGGGAGAAGGGTGAAGCTGGGCCAACATTCAAACTGCTGTCACCACCCCCCTTTGCTTGCCGATGGCTGGATGGTGATGGTAGGGGGACGCACCCACTCTGCCCCAGGAAAATCCTGAGGTGACAGTTGACCTTTGCTGGTGCTTGGTGTCACCTCTCCAGCCATGGCTGTGGTGTCCAGCTGGGAGCTGTCAGACACTGCATGGGTCCTCACTGAGGTCGCTCAGAAGTGGGAGAGGGGAACGAAGCTGAGGCAGGGAAGGTGCTGCAGTTCCGGTCCCCCTGTACCACTCACCCACAAGCTCTGAAAATGGAGGAGGGTGGGAAAAACGAGTGAATCCCAGATTTGGGTTTGAAGAAACAACAGCAGCGACCCCAACAAGTCTTTGAGTAAAGGAAGACATGCAGCCCTGGGCAGGGCGGCGCGGGGAGGCAGATGCAGGGATTCCATCTGTGAGGAGCAAGGAAATGTCCTGGAGCTGTTTGATCTCATTGTATGGAGGGAAGCGGGAGTGGGCGTCCAGCCTTGCTGGAACCAAACAAAGATTATAAATACCTCCCGCCATCAACAGCTCCTACTTACCCCGTCAGGGCCTCGGTTGCTGGCTGATTCCCAAGGGGAAAACTGAACCTTGGTTTCCATCCAGGCCTCAGATGCAGTGATGGAGAGGAGTGGAGCACACGGCAGATGGCTTTGGCCACAAAGCTGTGGGGAGATTGTCCCTGTGGGATTAAGCACGTGGAGAGAGCCTCTCCCACCAGCAGCATGCATGGGGTGAATGTCCCTTATTGGCTTAATTCAGCTTCTACTGCCACGGGTGTCAAAAACAAAGTTAAAAAATATCTGTATTTACAAAGCCCCGTGATGTGCCAGCTGGGCCTGAAGCCATGTCGGGGGTTGGACTTGATGATCTCTTGAGGTCCCTTCCAACCCCTACAGTTCTACAATTCTGTGATGGCTGAGCCTGGTGGCCAGACTTGGAGAGGGCACCGGCTTGGATCTGGGAGTACACCTTTTCCTGTTTCAATCCGTGGGTTCAAATTAGTACTGCATGTGCTACCAAGAGTGCCACCTGGCATTGGGGTGCTTTGGGACTTATGGGGAGCTGAGCTGCAGCGCTGCCTCTCAAGCAGCACCTAGAAGTCCTTGGGACCCCGGCACAGCAGCTGTTCCCACCAGGAAAGGAGGGGAGCCCCACATCATGTTTTGGGGAAAGTTAGGAGGTAGTAGAGGACAAATCTAGTCTTCCTTGTGGTGCCCAACAGCCACCACAAAAACACGTGATTCCCCACCACTATGCTGGCAGGGGGGAGGTGGGATGAGAAGACTTCCTGAAACTCACGTGGGCTCCCATAAGCGGTCAGCCAGGGAGCAGTGCTGCACTGGGACCACTGACACCCAAAGGCAGGGAGGCTGTGCTGACCTCTGGCTTTGCCTTGGCATGGAGAGCTGCCTGCTGCCCTCGCCCTACACAAAGAGGGCCTGACCTCCACCGGGACCCATCTCCCCAACACATCCATCCCCCCTTAGTCCCGCATGCACATCTAAGGGTTGATGACAAGCCAGAGAGCTGTCAGGTATGAAAGCAGTCCTCGGGCCGGCGCGGCTGCAAATCAAACATACGCTGCATTCAGAAGAGCTCAACGCTGCTGCTCCAGCAGAAAAGCCGGCGCGCGGCACATGAACCCGGCTGTGGGCCCCCCCAGGCGCCTTCATCAGCACCTCTCCCCCACCAAGCATACTTGAAGCTCCCTGCCTGTCAGTGGGATCAAAGGCAGGGGCCAGGGCAGGAGGCAGGGGTGTCAGCTGGGCCACTTGTGAAGCCGACTGCTGGAGCCAAGACCTCCAACTTGAACCCACATTTCCCCCCGCTGCCCCCCGGGCGTCCTCACAAGCTTTAACATCTCTGCTCCAGCATCGCAGCTGCGTCGCGTTTCATCTCCGGTGAGGGAAAGAGGCAGCACCAGAGCCAGATGCACCCCAGGAGGGCTGTAAAAGCAGCCCCCCCGCTCCCCGGGAACACTGGGACCCAGCCCCTGAACCGCTGGCAGCTGGGGAGCAGCGGGTGCCGGGGGTGAAACCCGGCCCCACTTCCCAGCCACAGCCTCCCCCCGGCACCAGCTGGGACAGGGCCCGTTCCCACGGTGCCCAGCACTATTTCAGCAGGGTCAGGGCTGTGGCTGTCCTCCCGCAGCTCTCGGGTTGGTCTGAGCATCACCATGGCACAGGATCTTTTCTGAGCAGACAGGGATGGCACTGGCCATTTTCAACAGGGAAGACACATACAAACAGTGCCCCGCAGCCCTCAGGGGATGGGGGGACAGGGGGCAGGGTGATGTACGTGTGTGTCCTTCTTGCCAAGAAGGAAAAGCTCAATATTAAGAGAAAATTAAAAAAAACCCCAACAACCCCAACTAACCCTAAACCCTCCTAAAAACATGTTCTAGTCTCTCAATAGCTGCTGGATCTATGTATGACCCTCACTGATTACTGTATCACACTGGGGACTATCCTCAAAACAGAGGACAGATGCTCAAGGAAGGCTTCAGAGTACAAGGGCTGCTAAACAGACCCAAAGCCAGCTTGGCATTTTCCAGCTTCACACCCCACCCAGCCTGTCAGAGACCTCCCAAACCCAGGTTGCTAGAGTTCCCCAGCAAAGGCCACCGGCAGCGACACAGACCTTCAGGGAGGGGCTGAGGAGAACCATATCCCCCCAACTAAGCAGGGCTTTTCTCCAGGCCAGCCCCACCAGCCAGCCCCTGCGACGTGTCTCACACACCATCTACAGAGGGAGGAGCGCCACCTCCTGACGTTGGGCATCCTGCTGTCCCCAGGCTTGAAAAGGATTAAAAACCGCGTTTGTGGCTTTCCTCCCATCCAGTTTTATCAGACAACTGCCATCGCTTCAAGAACGACACACTCAAGTCTGACACTAGGTCCTAAGCCGAAGCAGCTCCTCCTGAGAGATGCACACTGATCCTCTTCAACAAGGACCACGTTTCTCCAGAACTGCTTCCTCCTACTTCGGTGCCAATTTGGCTGAAAAATTCCCTCCCCAACCATCACATGGACACTTATCACCAACACCTCACCATTTACCCCAGTAATCCCAGTCTTCCCTGATGCACCTGACTGGTTTGAAGCAGCAGTAGCAGAGAGACTGACTTAGAGCCAGGCACTTGCTGGCCAACAAGAACATATGTGGCTTAAAATGTCCCTCTGGGAGCCAAGCAGAAAGACCATTGAAGGCTCCCTAAGGGGCAGGAAAGCCTCAGCCTGGAGTGGCTGGTTTGAGTCTTGTGGATTAAGAGTGAAGTAAAATTAAGGGGGCAGGACCTCTCCTCACACACGCCTGAAAGCAGGCAGCAGGTTCATGTGTGAAATGAGGCTGACAGCCAGCCAGCTCACAGCGTCATCCAGTCTGGTTTCCAGGGAAACAAGGTAAATGTTTTTCCTCCTCCTTGCCACCTTTAACTCTTACCAGGTTCTCGCACATCGCCGCAGGAAGTGTTGGCTGCAGCCACTCTTCCCCCTGTCCGTTAGAGCGAGTAGCATCGAACGGGGTCCTTTCCAGGGCAGCACCATGCACTGATGTGCGGACCTGGGGAGTTCCTGCCTTAGTTCCCACCACTCCAATTATGGGCAGTGAAGGATACACCAACGCAGTTATCTAAATTTACACCCGCCTCGGCGGGCTACAGCCCCGGGCGCGGGTGACCTCACTGTTGCAGCAGGAGGCAGTGTGCTCGGGGCCACTGCTGCCTTTCTTGGTATAAGGCCTCAGTTCCTGTAACTGCGACGCTTCAGTTGCAACTGGTGCTATAGGCAGAGCTGCTCCTGAGCACAGGCACTGTGTCTGGCCAGCCCTTTACTGTGGGGCACAGCTGGGAACACTGGCCAAACCGTCTGCCCTGGAACCAAGGGGGGTATTTTGAGCCAGGCAGTAACACAACACTGGCAGCACTCATGGCTCTGGCTCCTCCTTGGAGGGTGGGATGCAGAAGTCACTCCCCACTGGGCCCATTCCCCATCACGAGGCAGAGCCACAAATGGATTTGGGAATACCCAGCTGCTGAGATAGGAATCACCTCCCACTGCTCAAGAACCACACTTGCAAACAGTGTGCAGTCTCCTGCCACACAAGAGCGGAAGGGTTTCTACAGCAGCAGCCACCTACCTGACACAGTGATGTTCCAGTGGTCTGCAGGAGTTCAATCTCAAAACCAGTTTGGACCTAGGGAGCTCCACAGCCACTGGGCAGAGGAGTAGCAAGTGGAACTGTATGTCACTGGGTGCAAGCACTTTTAGGACACCCACCTTTTTTTTATTTACACCATGAGGTAAAGGGGCCTTGCTCTGCCCCAAGGCCTTCATTCCTCCTCTCCCCGGAAACAGCAATGGAGCTGTTCCTCACTCCAGGAGCCCTGCTCTGAGTTGGATCCTCATGTCTTTGGTTGGTTTGGACCTGCAGCCAGAGTGCCAGGCTTAGCACAACTATGTATGAACCAAGAGACCAAGTTAATTTCTTAAAAGTATTTATTTTGGTCTGAGAGCATAGAGGACAAGACCAACCTGCACAAACTAAGCTGTCTCCTCTTTTGCAATTCGATCTTTCTTGAGTGGTCCCTGAAAAAAATAAACAAAGAAATTACATTAACAGCAGCCTGCACCAAAGACCACATCACTTCCCAACTGCAGTGCTGCCATTCCCGAGCTCCATTCCCACAGCTGCAGGTTTTTGGGGAAGCTGAACACTGTGCAGCCACACTGCACCACACAGATGACTTCAGATGTAACAGGAGAAATGCTGGTGCCACCTTGTGGGGAAGCTCCCGTGCACCTGAACAGCTCTGACCTGCCAGGTCACCCTCCACAGAGCTGCCAAGAGCTCATCCCACACACCTCATCACTGACTTATGCCTCAACACAGCAAGACCCCTGAGGCACCATGGAGGTCACAAGGGAAGGGAGACCCCAGTCTCTTCTGTGGTTATAACCCAAGCTGGCAGGATGAACCCTTTCTACTAAAGCTATGCTCTTTGTTCCACAGAAATTTTGGCAGCCCAAAGGTCAAGCTGCCAACAATCGCTGAAAGACAGCAGATACATAACACAAAGCTGTCAGCTTCAGGAAGTGTCCTTACCATGAAAGCCTTCTTCTCTTCAGCTGTCTGGAAGCGGCCATGACCGAATTTGGAGGTTGTGTCAATGAACTTCAAGTCAATCTTCTCCAGGGCTCGGCGTTTAGTCTGCACAAGCAGGGACTGCAAGAGAGACATCAGGTGAGCATGCAGCAGCAGCCTGCCAGTACGCCAGCTCATTCCTACAGCCAACACCTCCCCAAGTCACTCTGACCTCACACTTCAGCTGCTCCACTGTGTGAGGAGCACTTGCCAAGGAGTCACACCTTCTGCCTTCACAAGGCAAGACTGGTCAGCTCACACCCAGGCGAGCCCAAGTGTGCCCACCCCTGTCCTTACAGCTCATGAGACCTCAGCGCTGAAGTGTGTCCTCCACTACAAACAGCTTGGGACTGATTTAACTGGGGAGATGACCTCATGCTACTCCAATGCCACTTCTATGACATGGGGCTTTTCTTTCTAGCTGGCTGCATTATTCTCCACAGTGGCAACCCGTACCAGAGGCAGTGCAGGGGACTTAAGCTGTTTCAGCCCATGTGACAGTAGGTTGCACTACTCACCTTGCGCAGCGTTAGGACCCTCTTCTTGGTGCCAACCACACAGCCTTTCAGCATAATGAAATCATTGGTCACCTCACCGTAGTGGACAAAACCTCCCTGAGTGAGAACAGAACAAGTCAGTGCTCTGTATAAAGCGGGACTGGCAACCACATCTGCCTAGAGCTTGATGTTACCACACCACTTCTGGGGCTCAGCTACTCCCACATATCACTGAAACCCCATTTCCAGCGTTACCTTTTTTCAGTCAAGTTTCTTGATATGACAATCTACTGGCTGCCATAAGCCTTTTGCCAAGAACAGCAGCAGCAAGAGGCTGGCAAAAAGCAGCAGAACTGCTCTCCCTGCTAAAGTTATTCCTTATTTCCAAGCATCACTTCCAGGTTTGTAACATCCCTCTATACTACTGCCACACATCAAACACAATTAAATTAGCAAGTTACACAAGTCAATACTGAGAATGACTAAGCAACACCACCTCCCACAGCAGCTGAGCTCTATCTCAAGCTCTTCATTCAACCATTTTAGACCAGGCCTGTTTGCCTCAAGATTGCAGCACACACGCTCTCTCCACAGAGCTGCAGCAACTCACCAGAGGGTTAATGCTCTTGTCAGACAAGTCATATTCAGTTGATGCATTGTTTTTGATCAGCTTTCCATCCTTGATTTGGTAACCTTGGCCAATCTTGTAGATCTAAACATAAAGAATTTCTACTTAGCAAAAGGTAGGAAAGAGAGCCTGTCACCAGCAAAATGCAAATAGTTTTCTGTAGGCATGGAGAACAATGTCTGCTGCACTTTAAAAACACAGGGTGGTAAAAGAATTTGATAGTTATCTAACATAGTGGACTGTAATTACCACTCAAGATGACATTTAGTCAGAACAAACTGTCCAAAACAAAACTCTTCACTCTCACAGTGAACGACATATGAATGGAAGCTTTGGCCTTCTTGCCTTTCCTCCCAAACATTCAGGGACACCAACCTTTTTGTTGATTTCAGTCCGGTGGTGATAGCCCTTCTGACCAGCACGGGCCACAGAGAAAGCCACACGGGCAGGGTGCCAGGCACCGATGCAGGCTACTTTGCGCAGACCCCTGTGCGTCTTGCGGGGCAGCTTCTTGGTGTGCCAACGGCTGGTAACACCTGAAATGAAACAAAAAGCATTGCTGACTACTGGCAAACAGAGATGTCACCAAATGTTTAACCAGAGTTTGAGCCACCATTCAAGCTGCTGTCCCCAGGCAACAAAAGGGAAGCCCAAACCCAGCATCCCAGGAACTAGCCATATTTTGTGGTGAAGTACACACTGCTCCTGAACCTTGCGCCCTGCGCTCCCCTCCCTGCTTGTCCCTGGGTTGTGTTCTCAGAAGGAAGGCAGCATGGAATGACTCTTCATGGGTGTCAGGCGCTGTGCCCAGCGCTTATTCCATGGTTTCATCATTGAACAGTGACAGCAGCGTGAATTGACCTTTTCAGCTCTTAGCCCACACACTTGCATAGCCTCAAGGCTAGGATTTCATTAAACTCCGTATCCTGATCATAGAGAACTTCCATGTGTTTACCTTTATATCCCTTGCCCTTGGTGACTCCAATGACATCTATCATCTCATCCTGGCCAAAGACAGTCGACACAGGCACCTGTTGCTCCAGCTTCTCCCGGGCCCAATCCACTTTCTCAGCAACAGTGCCGCCATTGACCTGGATCTCCATCAGGTGAGACTTCTTCTGTCTCAGGGGAAGCAAACGCATCTAGAAAATAGAAAGGATGAAACTTAGTTCCTGCTCTTCCAAGATCGGCTTTAACATTAACTAGTCCAGTATCCTAGTCCTGGCCTAATCTGTTTGCTAACTAAACATATCCTTTTCCAATATAAACAGCTTCAAGGGCTGTGTTGTGGTTTTACTGACAAGTCGCAGCCCACAGAATTAGCCAGCACTGCTAACCCCACAGCCACCAGCCAAGCTGCACGCAGGAAGGGCAGGAAATTATCATGAGGCAGCGGTTTTAAACTGGAAGAGGGCAGATTTAGGAAGGAAGACATTTTAGGAAGATTTAGGAAAGTGGTGAAACACTGGCACAGGTTGCCCAGAGAAGTTATGGACACCCTGTCATTGGAAGTGTTCAAGGCCAGGTTGGATGGGGCCTTGGGCAACCTGGGCTAGTGGAGGGTGTCCCTCCCCATGGCAAAGGGGGTGGAAACTAGGTGATCTTTAAAAGTCCCTTCCAACCCAAACCAGTCTGTGAATCTTTAACAAAGCCTGCCACACTGAAGGACATTTTGGGCAGGGTCACATTTACAGCTACTTCTATATTTAGCACAGAGTGACTGATACAAGTAGCAGCAGCAGCTGCAATATACCTCTGCTGCCTAGTATGGAAGTTTATTCTAGTGAAATTAGCCAATTCGTAACTAAATATTTTAACTGCATCTCCCAAGAAAGTCAGGCAGGGCCCTGATAGGTAAGGAAGACACCACCACACCATTCAGTAGTAGAGCTCCTCCAGCTGAGCAAGAGAAGCCACCAACAGCCTCTGCTCAGAGTCCCTCAGAACACAGCAGAAAGCCATGCTGACTGCATAAACCCCAAAACTTGTGTGTTCAGCCTGACTTAAGGGACCCCAGGTTTACACTGTACCAGGACAAGGCCCAGCCCAAGAAGTCCCTGTTGTGGCACAGCCTCTTTTGACCACTACTTCAGAAGACTGCCAGCAGTTGCCCTTAAGGTTCAAACATCTTGTAAGCACAGACTTTGTACAGAAGAACACTAGTTACTGTACACCATGTTTAACAGCATCAGGCTGCAGGGGAGGGCAGAAATCTCACTACAGAGACAGATCAAGCTTTCTGCTGGATTAGTTGTTTCCACAGTACACCTGAGTCCCACAGACACTCACCTGCGTGTGAGCCATGACTCTAATAACCTGGCAGTATTTCTTCATGCTATTGAAATCTTTCTCCAACTGCTTTTTGCCTTCCTCATCTTGCCATTTCTTGCAGTATTTGGTGAAGGCCTTCTTCTTGGACTTGTGCCTTCAGGAGCAGAGTAGAGACAAGGTTTGGCTAAGCCCTTCATCAATCCCCCGAGAAGTGGGGACGAGCGGAAGGAGCTGCCACCTCAGCTGGTTTTGGCTCATTGCCAGCTTCTAAGGACTCTTCCACTGGCAAGCGGAGCCCGGAGCTCATCAGACAGTGGCCAAGTTGCCAGAGCTGAGCGGAGCTGCCATGAATTCCAAAGCATATTAATATTCACAGTACAGAAGACAAAAGACTGTAGAGAGATGTCGAACAATAACAGAAAAAACAGATCTTTAAGGCAATGTCAGATGACCACTACCTGCTGCAGTAACTTCCCCTCACAAGCCCAAGCTATGCCTGTCAGCAAGGTCATTACTGTAACACCCTTGAAATCATTACTGCTCTACTCTGACATCCACAGTGCACAGAACAGTAATCAGAAGTAACACCTGTCCTGCCTTTCCCGAGAAAGCAAGGCTACAGTCAGGACTCGACACTCAACAACAAGCACCAGAGGCGATTTCTTTATGTCCGCCCGTCGAAGTATCATCATGCGTAGCCCGTTCGGGGACCTGAGGCAAAACCCAACGCCGCCACTCCCACACCAAGAACGGCACGAACATTATGCTGTCACCCTCCCAAAGCTATCCCCTGCACTCTTGCATTACTAGGCTGGTCATCAAGGCCAAACACTAATTGCTGAAACCTCAACAAGCTGCACTAGCACAATATGCAACCCATCAGGAAAGCACAAAGCACGGAGCGGGACGGAGGCAGCAAGCAGGAGCCCCGCTCTTACCAGTTCTTGTAGAAGCGACGCTTACACTCGTCGCTGATGTGCTCAGAAAAGATGGTCTTGAAGCTGCGGAGACCCCGAGGTGTCTGCACGTAGCCCACGATGCCCACAATGACCATGGGAGGGGTCTCCACTATAGTGACTGCCTCGACCACCTCCTTCTTGTTCACCTCTGGATGAAGGAAGAATTAAAGCGTAACAATTAACACCAGTATCAGCTCAAACATCATCTCATCTTCCCCACTCACAAATCCTTTATGTGAAAGGTTAGATGACCCCAATTCTTTTCACAAAGGCAAAGATGATGCACGGCAGCATGGCTAACTGCAACTGGTAAATTAACACCTTGCAAACATTTGAGGCTGGCTGGGTAGTCATTAAGTCTTGCTGCTGGGCTATCACTGATGCTGAAGTGGGAGGCGTTTGGGTGCTTATACCCCACCCACTCAAGGGCTCCGAACAGGGTGAAGTCAAGCCAGGACTAAGATCCAAAGCTACTAATGAACAGATCATCTCCCACCATTTATAAAGAACTAATAAAGGAATGTTAATACATACTGGATCCAGGTCTGTCAACTTCACGGACAATGTGGGTCATGCCAGCTTTGTACCCCAAGAAGGCAGTGAGATGAACAGGCTTGCTGGGGTCATCTTTGGGAAAGCTCTTGACCTTGCCCCTGTGCCTGCTACTGCGCTTGCGGGGCAGGAAGCCCAGAGAGCCATGCCTCGGAGCTGAGAACTTGCGGTGAGACTAGAAAGAGAAAACACACATTTAATGTTTGCTATAGAGATTCACTTATATCCATTCACGGGCCAAGGTCAAATCGCTTTGAAACATGAATACTGTGTATAAATAAGTCACTTTGCATGCTAGAAGCTCTTCTGAGTATCAGCTAGGTGGCTTCTGAATTCCATTATGATGTTCTAAGAATGCAATCCTCATGCCAAGACTGTATTCTTCCTAAATTTCCTCAACATCTCTTCCCTTTCAAACTCATCACTGAGTCCCACTCTATAGTGAGGGACCCACACAAGATGTAGCTTGGCCCCAGCATGCCACCAGGAATTTCAATGCACTCTAAAAGCCTAGGCAATACAGAAGCACGGGTAACAACTTCAGTTTTAAAAGCTACAGTAAAGTGGCATTTCAACCTTCACCAGTCTCTTCGGGTGGAAGTGAGGTTTTTTCCTAAGCTGTTCCCAAGGACCGGCCCTGCAGCCTGACTCTGCAACCCGAGGGCCAGGGCTGGGTTCTATCCAGAGAACTCTCAACCCAACAGGGAGTCGCCCATCCGCCGTCACCTCCCGACAAGCGCTACACAGCTGCACGTGGAGCCAGCAGCTAAGAAATGGCAGCCGGCACAGGCTGCTTTCGGCAGATCAAGCCGACCCACCCCAGGAAAGGGCTCGCTGCTGGGGTTACGAACTCCACGGCAGGGCCCGGCGGCACTACGCTTCCACACGGGCAGGAGAGAGGGGTGCCAGCACACCCCCTCCTCGCGCGAGCGGCAGGAGCAAACGCGGCATTCGATCCCACAGACGGAAGGCGGCACGCCGCAGCGAGGCTGCCCGCCCCGCCAGCTCGCACCCCACCGCGGCCTCGCTACCGCAGGAGGGGCGAAGCAAGGAACCAGGCCGCAATCCGTGCCCGAACTGCCCGGCCATGCTGATCTTACGGCCGGAAGCTCCCTGAAAAGATCCCGATCCTAAACCGAGGACCAGCGAAAGCCGCCGCGGGCAAACCGCCCCTCTGGCGGGGCGGCCCCGGTCTCCCGCGCTACTGAGATCCCGAACCCCAAGCAGTCCCGCCCGGCCCAGCACGGAAATAAGCCCCGCGCCGCCCTCCCGCAAAGCCCCGGCGAGGCGCAAGCGGGGCTGGGCAGCCACCGGCGGCGGGATGGCTGCGATACCCGAGGGATAGCGCGACCGGGCCCAGGCAGCGCCGGCGCCAGCAGCACCTACCATCTTGTCCCCGCGCCGGGCCGGAAGGACCGGAAACCACCGCGCGTGCGGCTTTTATAGGCGCTCCGCCCCCCCGGTGACGCGTTGCGTCGATGCGTGCGGCTGCGCCGGTCTCGCGGGAGCTCCGCGGGGCGGTGCGTGCATGGCGCTACGGGTGGGGAGCGGGGTCAGAAGTGCGCGCGGGCCGCCGTCCGCGGGGGGAAAGAACTCCGCGACGTGTCACGTGCAGCAAAATCGTGACGTCTGGTGCCGTCGCTGAGGTGCGCGCAACGCCAGAAGGCGTCTCGCGGCCGTCCCCGTCCCTGACACAGGGTGGATGCTTCTATGACAAATACTGTCCCGAGCCGGGAGCCAGCGCTGCCTCGCAGGGCAGTGATCATAATAAATCATAATCAATAATCATAATGAGCAGTAAGAACGTTGCAGGCGCTGATGCCACACCACGGGAGTGGAACTGAAAGCCAGGCATTCCATGGGAGCCGTTCCTGTCCAGTTTGCTGCCATCGGGGCAGGTGGGCACACCGCCGGGACCAGCCGTGTCTCTGGGAGGTGGCCCAGCCCACCTAAACACACTGGAGTGGGAGCGGGCACTGGGCGTGGAAGCTGGCACTGAGGTGTCGCTGTGGGGTAGGGGCCAGAGCCGAGGTGAAACCTGAACAGGGAGGGAGCTGGAGGTCAGGAGATAAATTATTCACTGGGAAATCGGATAGGGCCTGGCTGAAGAAGCTCCCTTGGGCTTCGCTGGATCGGGAACTTTGCGAGCACCTTGCAGGACAGCCAGTGGCTCTGGTGGAAATGTCCCCTAAAGCAGCTCTGGTCCTTGGCCAAAAATTCCATATCTCCTGGCTGACCCCAATGGATCTAGAGCAGATCCACATGCAAGGGGTGGGAGGGGGCAATGGAGCCAGGCAGAGCTGCCCACCTTGCCCATGCACCTGCCTGCCTGGGCTGGGCTGGTTAGAGACCAGGTGAGGAGGTATCAAGAAAGCCCATGCTGTGAGATGCAGTCTCTCGCAGGACCACCATGGGTTAGCATTGGGACAGGCACCCTCCTGGCCTTGCAAAGCACCCAGTGGCTGGGAGAGCCCAGGGCTTCATCCAGCACACGCTCCAGCAGCCAAAGGCCGGTCCCTTTGGAGGAATCACTCCTGGCCACTTGCTCAAAACATTGGGGTGTCACATTGCCTCTGGGTCAGCCCAGGAGCCTCAACTGAGGTAGGCAAGCCAGCTGAATCCAGGCTTTGGATAACTGGCATGCCATCAGGCACCTAGGTGGCGGGTAACTCTCAGAGCCCAGCCAGCTCAGCTGATGGCTATGTCTTGCTACCTATAGCCCCTCTCTGGGGTGATGATCAGGACATGAACAAACCAAGGAAGACAACAAAGCCCCTGGATGGTTGAGATTATACTAGATATACCCACAATGTTATCTGTGTAAAATACCGAAACTGCTGAATAGCACGATCCATTCCCACCACATCCAGAGGCTCAATAAATTGCGAATAAGCACGTAATTGTGCGCTATTATAAAGAACGTGGGTCTTAATCCCTCGCTGCCTGTTGTATGAAAGGGGATGCAAACTCAAGCCTGTGAAGATGGCAGTACCCAGAGCTGAGTGGGCTGGAGCTGCCCACATACAAGGCACCTGGAGTTTGCCCTCAGGATCTCCCCAGGGCTTACAGGGAAGGTTGTACTTGACAAAACACCTGAACCAGAGGCCCCTGACACCACAGGGAGATAGATGTCCCCCAGGAATGGCTCCTGCCCTACCTCCTCCCTCCCTCCTTCTCTGCCAGGGACTGCGGTACTATGTGAAAGCCAGCTGAATTCTCACCACAGGGATGCTGACCCATAACACATGATGTAAGTGCTGCACATTATTGTTATATCAAGTTACTGCAAACATTAATTAAACAGTTCAAGCAAACACTACCTATAGAGCCAAATCCTGCTGCCAGCTGTTCAGGTGTAAGAGAGCTAAGCCATTCAGTGTGGGGCAGGCTGGTTACACAGCTAGCATGAAATAATTAGGGAGGGCATATCCAAGTGTTAAATCTGCTTAATCAACTCCCAGAGACCTTCCACCTCCCCAACTCCAGTCCCTGCGGGTTAAGTAAAACCCAAGGCTAAAGACTTTGCTGGAGGAACTCTGCCTGCAAACCTGTGTAAAAAAGCAACTAAAGACCAAGCGGTCTTGCGTTTGGAGGACATTCCCTTGCCTGCCCTAAAGGGGCAGTTAGTGGGGAGGGAAACAGTACAAACTAGAGGGCTGAGGGTCCAGCCACACTGGCATTGCATTGCTCAAGGTCAGGTTGGACAGGGCCCTGAGTGACCTGGTCCAGTTGAAAATTTCAAGGGGGTTGGACTAGATGACCTTTAAATGTCCCTTCCAACCCAGCCCGTCCTGTGATTCTATGGCTGGATGCGATGGATGGGTTAGTGTCCATCTCCTCCAACCTGCCCCTCAGAAGTTCCCCAAAAAGGACAAGGGATGGCTGCTCACTTAAGGGCGCTACTCCTAAAGGGAGCCCAAGGGTGGGCTTTAAATGCTCTTTTATCTCCCCCACACCTTTGCCTCTAGCTCCTGCACTGAGCTCCTGAGTCGAAGATCTGATTTCACAGACTCTGTCAAGAAAATGGATTTGGACTTGGGCAGAAGGAAACGGTGCTAAAGAGGGTTCAAGCATGATCCCTGTCCCGCTGCTCTGTCCTTTGCTCTCTTGCTGCTAACCTGGCTCTCTGCCTAGGTGTGACCCAGAGGCGAGTAGCACGGGAGGTAAACTATCCATCCGATCATTCTTCTTTGTCAGCCCGCCTGCTGATAGGTGGGTGCAGCACCATCACTCCGTCTGAGTCCAAAGCAGAAGCAGCTGGCTTTGTAGCAGCTCCATACCTGGCTTGTTTGGCCAGGTCTAAACCTCGTTCATCCAGAACACAGGAGCATTCCAAACGCCTCTTCAAGCAAAAACCAAAACATTTATCTCCCCTCTTTCATTCACCTCCCCCAGTTCATGGGGATTTATTTTTTATCTCAGGGTTTTGGATTTCTGGGCCCTTTGAAGATGTCCTGGCGCTGTAAGACCTTAGAGAGTGCTCACAGCATTCCCACCTCACCCTTCATCCGGCTGCCTCCAGCAGAGCTGCTGCCTGGTTTGAGTTGAGTACCTCTGTAACAAAGAGCTAGCGATGTCCCGTGGTGCAGCCAGTGGAAACGCGGTGCAGAGCGCCTCTGCTCAGCTGAAGCACTTCACCAGCTGGGCGTCCGTCCTGTTCAGGCTGAAGCAGACAAGCAGACTCAAAACGGTTTTGGCTTCTGCCGCTGAGCTTAGGGAGCCACATTACAACCCAAGGCCTTGCTTTTAATTTCGGTCCTATTGATACAGATTACGTGTGACTCTGCAGAAGCCAGCGGATTGCTGGTATGCAGCCACACTGTGCAAAAGGCACAGGCCGCAGAGCTTGAGCCCGCCCCTAAGGCTTCTTCCCAGGCATCTCTCCCTGCCTGTGCCGGTGGCCATAATGGTGCGAGGTGTGTATCTTGCAGTCCCAGAATCAGGGGGTCACCCTAAAATCTGGACTCCCCATGTTTGCAAAGGGCCTTTTGCCTGCTGCCCCCTCCCAGGGATGTGGTGTCTGTAGAGTGAGGGTCGTCAGCAATGAGAGCCCGAGGCTTTGCTGCCGTGGAATTTGAGGGTCACAAGGCACCTCTGCCCAGAAGCAGGCACCCGGTGGGGGTGTAGGCAGCTGCCTGCACCCCATGGACCACCACTGACTGCACCCTTGGATATCCAGGTCTTGCCCAAGGGGGCCAGCCTAACCCCTCTGGGGGGGCTGCGAGCGCTAAAATACATACACTGGGCTGCAAGGTGGAGGAGCAATTGGGTAGAGGGTGTGAACGGGTTGAGGGTGCTCCCCCCGCATTTCTTGGCCCTACGAAAACAGAGCAGGGCAGCACCCCTGCCTCCCTCTCTCCCTTTGTGGAGTGTTGGGTTGCCTTGTACCAGGGAGGCATTCACAGCCCCCCCCGTCCCCGTCCCCGTCCCATCCCTCGCACACCCCCATGCTGCACCCACCGTGCCCTCGCCCTCCCGCACCCCACACAAGCCGCCCAATACCCCCTCCCCGTTACACTCCTGCGCCACGGACACCCCACGCCTCCTCCCCAGCCATACCCACTTCTTCT
>VZTU01032736.1:62136-86666 GCA_013400835.1 Zapornia atra | reverse complement strand
TTCGACCTGCACGCCTTCATCCGGCAGCCGCACACCCTCCTGCGGCTCCTCTCCTGGGTAAGGCCCCGGCCGCCCCCGGGGGCTGCTGCCGCTGCCGGCACCGGGGCGGGGGGGCGTCCCGTCGGGCTGCCGGGGACGCGGGGGCTCCCTCCCGGGGGTCGGCCACCATTGACCCCAGCCCCGACCTCCCTACATACCGCGTGTATATATAGATATCTATATATAATTCTCTCTTAGACGTCATGTGTTATTATGACATGCTGTTATGTGCTGTGTACTCTTGTGTATGCCTGTGTGTGCGTATGTAGCCACATAGATGTGCATATGCCCATTAGTATGGCCCCCGCCTCTAGATCCATGCACAGAGATGTATGTGTTTATGCCTCCGTAAGCATTTATGGCTGGATCTCTCTATAAGCATGGACGTATGGTTGGATATATGGATCTACCTCTGGGGTTACATGTCTCAGATGTACACACAGATGTACAGCTGTGTGTACATATATATATCTCTGTGTGTGGCTATAGGACCATACGGGGTGAGAGCACTCTGGTTTGGGGTTTCTTCCCTGGGGAAGGAAGGGGTGAGCTGGCTTGGGCTGTGACCCTGTCTCCATCTCTGCTCTTTTGGGGGCAATGGTGAGGTCTTTTCACCCCTCCACGCCGATGGCTTTATGGTGGGCACAGGGAGGCAGTGGGGTGTGGGGTGAGGGGGGAGCATAGGGGGCAGGAGCTGGGGGTGATGCTGCAGTTCTGGCNAATGGGAGCAGTGGGGAGGGTGTAGGGTGCCAGGGGGAAGGTCTCTCCCTCTTCCCGTGACGCCAGTCCCATGGCTGCCCGTGGGGCTGGCGCGTACGTGCAAGAAGGTCATTGGGATTAAAGGAGCGAGAGCTGCAGCACTGAGCCGGCAGGGAGAGATTGAGGTCTCGGCCAGGAGCAGAGAAGGGAGGGAGAGCGGAGGAGACACATGCGCAGCGGAGCACGGAGGAGAGGCGTCGGGCTGGCTTTGGGAAAATAAAATGCAAGTGGTGCCAGGCGGGCAGAACGAGGAAGGAAAGGGAAGGTGGCCTGGCTGGGTGGCCCAGCTGGGTGGGTAAGTGATGTCCCCTGTGGGCAGATGGAGAGCCCCAACACAGCTGAGGGGAGATTAATGCAGGCAGTCTGTCCATCTGTCCATCTGGCCGGGTTTGTTTACAGTACAGCACATCATGCAAGGAGCGGGCTGGCCACACTGTGGCTGCTGCTGAGCGCTGGGCAAGGGGGTACTTGTGCCCCCCACTCCTGAGTGGGTGGAGCGGAGCCAGCCTGTGTGTCCAGGGATGATGGACATGATGTGACCTACAAAGGCTCTCCCGTTGCTAATCTCTGTGGCAGAATTACTTCTTTCTCCCTTTCCGTCTAGGCCTGGTGGTTGGCTTGTCCCCCCTCCTCCCTTCATCCAAGCACTGCAGGGTTTTGGCTTCACAGAGTTATCAGGTGAGGGAGAGAGAAGAGGAAATACGTTTTTGTTTTTTTTTTTAACTAGGCACCTATTCTGCTTCAGAGTATCTCAGATACTGCAAGATACAGGCTTGCTTGCAGAGCTTGGTTCTGTGCCCTGCAAGGTCTCCTCAGGCAGGGAGTGCTTCCTCGGGGCTCACATCTCCTTAGGACCCTGCGTTGTTTTCCCCTGCTCATCTGACCTTGACAGAGGACATGACAGGATTTACCCCAGGCACTTCACTTGGCCATGGAAATTATTGCAGGAGCTGGAGGTGCTCCAGGTCAGTGGTCCATCACGGGAGGCTGACCTGGCTGGCATGGTGCAAGGCTGTGCATGCATCTCTTTTATCATGAAATTTGAGTTCCTTCTCCTGCTTTTCCATCAGCTTGGTCCTGGCAATCCTCATAAGCATCTCTCCCTCCACAAAGACAAGGAGCCACAAGCTTCCCCCAGATACTTAGTTGTCATTTTGGTCTTTTTTTTTTTTTCACTTTAGCCCAAGAGAGGTCCTCCTCATGGGCACTGAAGTCCTACCTCAGGCTGTCACAAGCATTAGGCCCTTTATGGCTCCTTCCATAAATGGGTTGAACTTTGCTGAAAAATGGCTAATTCATGGACTTTTTGCCCTTCTCACTCCCTCTGGGAAAGGGTTTGGTGGTTCCAATGGTCAAAGCCTTCCACTGTAAATCTCTTGGTGGCTGGGGTTTTATCTGTTTGCCTTTGTGCTGTTGTGCCGTTCAGTTTAAATGGTGTTTTCCCCTGGGTGTATTTACAGGCTGATTGCATTTGCATTTTGCCTTTCTATCGTCAGGCTCTATGGGCCAAATTCTTCTTGTGGCAGAGGGCTCTCCCTCCCTGTGGTCTCTGCGAGAGTCCTTCCTTTCAACTGCTCTAGCACATACTGGGAGCGCCTTGCCCACCGCCTCCTGAGATCTCATGTGCCTTTATTCTATTTGTAGTGTGGGTGGTCCATCATCTCCCCAGGGCAAGCTGGGGACTCCTTTCTGGGCATTTCATGTGATGAGCTTTCACTGAGGGCAGAAATTCTCGTGATCACTTCCTCCAGACAGCAACCTTGTGCTCAGGTCACGCTGCCTTTTAGCAGACGTTGTGATGGCACGGAGGTGCATATGGCTTTCTACCAACAGGCAGCAAAACTGGCTCCTGCCCATTGAGTTTGCAGCCCAGTTGAGATGGAGGCAGAACTCCAGGGAGAGCTGCAGGATCAGGAGCAGATGAGGTGACTGAAGGTTATTTATGTTGCTCCTTGCTGAGGAGGAGATGGGATAGATTTGACAAGGAGTATGCTAAACGGTGGAAAGAGCTTAGCAATTCTGGAGCATTTGTCCACTGTGGCGGTGTTGGGAGGCAGCTCAGGTTTCCTGGGTGCTTTGGAGGTCAGGCACGGCAGAATAAGTATGCATCTCCCTACAGAAAGGTTGGCTGGCATGGGTGCTAGCAAGTGGTGATTGTCCTGCAGATCACCTGTGTCAGGCTTGGATGTTCAACTTCAGCGTGAGCCATTTCTCTGCTGCTACCTGCCCCAGGTACACTTGCTGGGATGAAACAGCACCTTGTATTGCAGGGAGGCAGCCTTATGGAGCAGTGCCTCCTGAACAGCTCCTCTGAGGATGCCTGCAAGGGCATCTGGATCTTGCTGTAAGGATATTTGTGCAGTCTGGCCATATCGAGGCTTTTGCACAATGGAAGCAATGAGCTGCTGGAAGATCTCAGAGGCTTTCCCACCGCTCTGTGGGGAAGGCCAGAACAGCTCTGTCCCTATTCCCAGCGTGGGGAAGAGGAGACAAGCAACTTCCCCTGTTGTGATGTGTGGCTGGGATTTACTAAAAGTCCAAGTCTTCCAAGGCATTGCTCCATGCTGTGTCACATCGCCTGCTGCTGGTTGCGACACAGAGGTGTGCCCTGAGCTGAGCTGTGTCATGCAACTGGTGCCCCACAGCAGACAAGACATGGGTGCATGGGTAGGGTTTTTACAACCTTGACGTACAGATCTGTCTTCAGCCTGCTTAGATGACCCAACAGCTGGAGCTAGTAGTGCTACAGCTGGAGCTAGTGGAGCTAGGTGGTCCACAGTGGGCTGAGTTGTGCTACAGTGTGTGGCTTCAGGATCATTCCTGAAATAAAGCAGGCGAACATGGGCACATCCCTGCATAATCCTGCTGTGCCCTGACGCACAGTGCTCTGTGCAGCCAGCATAGGGGAGCTGGGAGGCTCCTGCTCCTTTGCGACCCGCGGGCGTTGAATGTAGTGCTGACTCCATAAATAAGTAAAATGCTAATTGAAACAGGTTGTTCCAGGCGCTCCTGACTGCTTGGAAACCTGCTTGTTGGAGAAGCCGAAGAGCTGCTCAATGTAAAAGCCTAACAAGGCAAAAGTAACTTGCTTCCTGGAAGCACTCCCAGCTAGGTGGCTTGAGTGAGAGCATTTCCAATTGCAGCCGTGCATGCAAAGCAGCCATTAAAACTTGCCACAGGGATTGAGACACCAGATCTTTCTCTGATACCAAGGACACTGCACCTCCGAGCGAGGTTTGGTGAGGAGGGGCGCTGCCTGCCTTCTATCTCCTCCTCTATCACCTGCTGTTCTTCCACCATGTCGCCTGGCTGCTGGAAGCACACAGACATTTTGAATCAGGATGGGAAGTGCTGTCTTCTGTCTCTGCAGGCACGGCATGTCCAGGCAACTTCAGCTGAGTGGACAAGGCAGACTAAGAACAGGAACCATGTCGCTGGCCTTGCCATGATGAGCTGCCATCTGTGAGCTGGAGGATGGGGCAAGGCCTGGTGAGGCAGGGAGCCTTCTCTCCTGCCTTGCTGTTGGGTCTCTGGCTCACTGTGCTGACATGCTGCTTATGGCAGCCCTTGCCTCTTCCTTCCACACCACCCTTCGCCATACAGAAAGGACACCCAGTGTAGACCTGCAGTGGCAGTTAAGCCAAACCATAGAGCACAGGGGCCTTGTTAGTCTGAAACGAGCTACAGCCTCCACCTTTCTCCTGTCCTAGCTAAATTTGGCTGAGATGTTCCTTGTGTTTGTGGACCATAGCTGTGCTCTCTACCTCTGCTTCTCCATGTGGTTTTTGCCCCAGCCACCATGTTTGCTAGCAGCGTGCTTGTGAGGTACACTGGCGCACAGTGAAACACAGTGATTAGAAGCACATGCTTTGAGACAAGCCCTAGGTACTGTTCTTCATGAGAACTCTTGCCTGTGTCAGCTTCAAAAGGGTTTTTGGGGGACCACTGTCACTGGGCTTGGGTGGGAGGCCATGTCAGAAGAGGAACAATAGATGTGCACAGCTGCAAGGCTGGATTTGGGTTGGAGTTTGAGGTTGGAAATTCAGGGCTGGATACAGCAGGTCACATTCTTTCCAGCATAGCATTTCCAGGAAAGATCTTAGAGCAGGAAGAAATCTTTCATTAATGGAATTTGCCAGATAAAAATCTGAGAAGTAGCACACAGGGACCAAAGACAGTCAGAAATAGGAGCAAAAAAATAAGGTAATTGTATGTAAACTGCTATTTCAAAACATGAGCAGCAAACAGTGAGGAGCAAAGAAAGTGCATAGCTAAGGGAAATGTTTATGGCAAGAGAAGGCAGCAGAGAGGACTAGGGTGCTGGTGAAAGGAGCGGATGCAGGTGGCAGTGGATGTGGTTCTCCATCCAGGTTGGCACAGCCAAGGAGGGAGACTTGTGTTGCTAGAAAGAGAACTGAACTCTTTCTGATGGGAAAAGACATGACTTGTGGGTGGTCACTTTGTTGAGCAATGTAGGGACCAGGGACCATCTGGAAAGCACAGGAGGGTCTGGATACCACCAGGGAGTTATGGCTGGGGGGAGCTCTCACTGGGAGTGGTGGGACAGCAGATGTTGTTTCACCATGGGAAGAATGTGAGACTAGCAGGATGGAATAGAGCTTCCTGAAGTTGCTGTCTGGGACAGAGCTCCCTGTTACACCAGTGGACATCTTTCCACAGGAAAGCTCTTCCTTCCTCCCTGGGGTAGCAAGTACTGCTGCCCAGCCAGAGCCTGGCTACTGTTGGAGGCTTCCTGGCTTCTGGACCCCAGCATCCCCTGGGGTTTGGGCTGCTGCTGGGGAAAAGAACAAACTGGTGTCCCAAAAACAGGTCTGGAGGGAGGTAGAAGGGTTAATGGTCGTCCTTTCAGCTGCCAAACCATGCGTGAAAAAAGCCAGCTGGTGAGGAATGCCTGTCCCAGATCCCGTGGCAGGAATTAGGCTTGTGGAGCCTTTCTCCCCTCCATCACCTGCTCCGGCTCAGCCCTGGTTGGAGAGCTGGTGCCACGTGGCTGCTGGCCAGGGAGGGCGAGCTGGGAGGGAGGTGCTGTGTCCCTGAGTTTTTTCCACATCTCATGCTCAGGGAAATCGGGTACAAATGGGTATGGGGAGTCCAGCCCCCTCCAGCACCAGCTCGCGGCTCAGACATGCCATCGAGACTGTGGGCAGGAGTCAATCGCTGCCTGCGTGGTGACGGCTGGAGGGAATAAATAGAGGCCGCCTGTTTCCAAGCTGCCAGTTCCATGCGTATGAAAAGCTGCATATGTTTGCTTCAAAATGAACTAAACACAAGGAGACTTAATGATGATGATGATAATAATAATAATCCACGTCTGTGCAGGGATATCCGAAGCTTTCCAGAGACTCCACCTGCGAGTGGCTGAATGCAAATGAAAGCCAGATCATCTCAGCCCGTTCATCATTTGCACTCTGCCCTGCTCTTCCTTTCCTTTTAAACAGATTTATTCCCGGTCATTACCAGATCAGAAGAGGTTATTGCTTCGTTCTGCCCAAGGTGGATTTGATTTGAAGTCCCACGAGGAATATTATGTCACCAAACTATTTCCTCTCTATAATAGAATGAAAAGGGGGTTTGGGAGAGGGGGAGGCAACACACAGTGTGACAGAGCCTGTGACTGGAGGGCACCACAGCAAACCCAAGCAGACAGCTGAACAGAAACCCTCTTCAGCCTCATTCCTGCTATGACCATTGTGAAGATCTTAGGGGATGAAGTCAGGAGCCAACGTGACAAACTCCTGGGATGAAGTACCGGAAAATCCTAGCGTACTGCCGGAGGCTGCCCATGCTGTGCATCCATCACATGATCCTCAGGAGCGTCTGATGTGTGGCTGGGGATGGGCAATGTGGTGGAAAGCCTCACATGATGCTCATGAGATTTTGCCTGGCTTTCTGCAGGGCTGAGCCTGCACTGGGGAGGTGGGGAGGTACCGGAGAGCCTCTCACCTGAGGGTTCATCTCTCACCTTTGCCTCTGGCAAAATCAGATCCCCCAGTTCAGCAAAAGGGGGGAAAAAAAGAAAAGATCTTTTATGGTTGGACACAGCCTTTTGCTTGTTCTTTTCCATTGGAAAGTGGCTAATGGTCTCCCCCTGCGGAGTGGCTGAATGGGTTCCTTTGGGAGTGTTGGGATGCAGTGTTTTGTATCTGCCTTCTGTCAGGAGAAGATTCCCACCATCTTCTTCTCATCTTCTCTTTACAACAACTAGATGTGTGTTTTGAACCATTTTATCAGTGCCTGTGGGCAAGGCTTTGTGTGGTGAGGATTTGCTGTGCCAAACAGGGGTAGAAGGAACAAGCAGCGGTAAGGGCGGGAGTGAGGGGGGCTGAGAGGCTTGTGCCAGTGCTGCTGGAAGCTGGCATTTCTTCAGAAGTGCTGCAGATGTGATGGAAATTGGGAACATGTATGCTTCATCCTCACAAACTTGGTGCTTTGTTTGTAATCCAGGCAGATTTTCATACTGCACCTGCTGCCTGGAGCGTCTTCGCACAGGCGCGGGTTGTGACATCACGAAACTACAAAGGATTTGTTCTTTCTGAGACGACTTGCTGTGTCAGTGAGCTTCCACCCACCTGCCCCCCAACCAAAAGGAAGTAGCTACCATGGATTACATGTGCAACAGGTTCTCCCGAGGGCTGTGAGACCTAGGCTCTCATAATTTCTTTCTAGAAAACTCTTTGTCTGTGCACCTGTTTCTGGGTACAGACGTCACGGGGATGAAAAGGGTGACACTGCCTACCAGCAGCAGCAGTGATTGCCTCATCTCCTGCTGCCCAGCTCTGCTTGTTGGCCTGAAACCTGTTTGAGCCTGCCTGTTCTTGCCCAGTCCATGTCCTCCAGTCCACTTCAAGGCTTCTGTGCACAGCAGATCTTCACAACACTTTGCTGTGCCATGAGGGCATGGTGATGGTAAAGCCCTCTCCACCACCACTGACTTTGCCCTCTCTTCAGTACTGGGAGTGGAGCATGGACCAGAGCTGGTACCAGTGGTGAAGAAAACAGAGAGAAGGAGGCATCCTTCAAGCTACTCTGCTTTGGTCCTCAGAAGGCTTTCCCAAGGACGAAGAGTACTTTGGGGTGGCTGTTTTAGGATAAGATGAGCATCTGCAGCAACTTGTTCTGCTCACGAGTGAGAATGCCCTGAGCAGAATCTCCCCAGAAAACTCCTCTAAGGTCTCTCTGCATCAGATGCTTCCCAGTAATCGTACCTTGGGCACCTCCAGGCTGAGAAACAGGTTTCTCTTCAGAGAAGCCATGGTGGCACCTTGGCCAAACAAAGGTGGAGAAAGGAAGTTAGAAATGTCACCTCTGCTTAAAAATTAGAGGGGAGTGTCCGTCTCATTAGAGAGGGGAGTGTCTCGTGACTCTGACCTGGGTCTTTACAACGTGCCAGCATAAAAAGTTATGAAGGAACAAATGCAAAAGTGAGTTACTCTGCTTCTTTCACTCACAGATGAGAGCACTTCCAGGCCAGCAGCAAACCCAAAGATAAGAGCGAGGGAAGATGTGTATCAGGATATGAACTGAGTAAACAGAGGTGTCTCTGCGGAGAAACCATTGCAGAAGTTCATTCATCCCAAATGAGCAAGCAGAGACTCACAATAAAGCTTGCTGCAGCTCTTGTGAACTTTTAGAAAACCCATACAGTCCCTATGCTTAGGAGGATGGGCTTCCAGCATTTTTAATTTGCTCTAGGGTGTCAAAAAATAATCTCAGTAACTGAAGTGTGACCCAATTATGAGTCTTTGGGTGAAAAAACTATATTGGTGTCAGAAGATACTTGTTAGAGTTTGGCAGCTGAAATGTGGTCAGCACTGGGTTTCTGCCATGGGGCTGCCCGAGACCTTGAGCAAGGTTTATCCTCTGGTTCTTGATGGGCCAAACAGCAGAGGCCTGTGCTGTGGATCTCAGGCATCGGACCCCATTGATGATAGATGGTGTGTCAGATTGGTATTAATCAGCAATTTTCCATGGATTCACAAAGCTTCTTCTTTACTTCCCAGGTTGTCTGGCCTGTGCTCTGAGTGGTACTGGGGTCCTCCTGACCTAGCGAACCCTCACATCTACCTCCACTCCCTGCAGGAGACATAGCCACCTCATTTTCTTGTGTTCTGCTTCTCCTTGGTGACTGGGTAGTGGTTCCAAGGGTGCCAGGCTCTTGTGCAGACAGCTTCCAGGCTAGCAGAGTGCTCCGGTGACATCCTAGTGCATGTCATATGTATGTTCACACCATGCTTGAGGTTCCATTTCCTGTCTGCCTGGGGCCCTTGCAGGCAGCCTCCAGTTCCTACTGAGAGTCTCAAGATGTCCTGCAAAGAATCTGTAGACGGGGCCTTAATCTGTCCCTCTTTCTCCTCTGACTGCGAGGGGAGGCTCTTGGTTTGAGATGCAGGACCAGGGCTGCTGTAAACAGCTCTGTGCTTTGGTGAAGCTGCTGTGTCAAAGAGGGACGGCCCTGTGGCAGGCGAGGAAGGCTAAGCCCATGAGCGAAGATTAGACCGGCAACTGTGGATTATGGCATTTCTACCTGGACTCATCTTTAATTCTACCTGGTTTAAAATGACACGTGGCGGCAGTGACGGGTGGGGAGGACTCGTGGTGGCCCTGCCAGGGGCACCTGGAAGGGAGATATTTGGCCTGTGAAATCCTTCAGGAAGGTTGAAGAGTGTTGGTGTATGCATGAGTGGGCGGGAGGATAAGTGTTGTCGTGGGCTGATGGGAAACCAGTGGAGAGGTGTGTGATGTGTGGGGCGAGTGGGAATATGGCAGAACAGAGCCACAGAGCTGTGGACTGCGGGAGGGTGGATGGGGAAAAGAGCATAGTAGCTGGATAGATAAAATTAGTGAACAAATGTGTGGTAGAAACAATGAATTCCTAGAAGGGAAAGGAGTGGGTGGGAGAATAAGTGCAGACTAAGAGGATTTCCACTGCTTGGAGCCCTTGCACGCAGACACCCGCGCCAAAGCCATATCCCAGTTTTCGCTCTGTGCTGCTGCCCTGTGTGTCTGTAGGAAGCCTCCCTTACTCCAGACTGCAACTCCTTCTCATTCCTTTAGGTCAGATGGATAAAAAGGCTCAGTCTGAAAGTGTCCTATTTTAAATTAATCCTCAGAAATAAAATGAGAGCGTCTCCTCAGTAAAAGCCCAGGCAAGGCAGCAGGATGGGAGTTCAGCAGAGCAGAGAGATGCTTGTGAAGGATGTCCGTCCCCTGCAGAGCTCTGCTCCTTTGTGCTGGTCCAAAGAGATGGGTCTTGATCTGACGTGTCTCCTGCTTCCCTCCCCACCAGGTGTTCGCCATCGTGGTGTTTGGCTCCATTGTCAATGAAGGATACATTAACCAGATGGAAGAGGCAGAAGAGCACTGCATTTTCAACCGCAATCACAATGCCTGCAACTATGGCATTACCGTGGGTGTCCTCGCCTTCCTCAGCTGCCTTCTTTACCTGGCTCTGGATGCCTACTTCCCGCAGATCAGCAGCGTCAAGGACCGCAAGAAGGCAGTGCTCTCAGACATCGGCGTCTCGGGTGAGCTTCCTGACTGGCTGCCCCTAGTCTCCTCCACCAGCGAGGGAGAGGAAGGGAGCTTCTGCTGCTTGTAGGCCAGGTCCCTGCTAGCAGGGAGGTCTTTGGGCTTGTTACTTTCTCAGTCCTTCTCTTTCTCTCTCTCTGCTTTTCTTTCCCTTTCTCTTCTCCTCAGCCAATCTGGCTGATGCATCTCTGCTGTTCTCCATAGGTGTAGCTTAGGGAGCCCTTTAGGATGAGCAGGTCTTGCCTCTCTGCAAGCTTATGTTTGCTAAGGCCAAGTGTTGATACCTCTGGAGATGCTAATTCCTTCTTTCCTTCTTCTCCAGCTCCAGGTGATTGATCCCTATAGGGATCCCTTCATATAAAATAATGTTGAGGGTTTCTTGCAGGCTGACTGAACCGGTCCTCCTAGGTTACCTGGCATTCCCCATGCAAATAGCTGGACCTCATCCAGCCCCAAGGTTTATTCTAACTTATAGTTGGTCCCTCCATCCCCAGTAGTGTGTTGAAGCAATGCACAGCGTGGTGGTGTGTGTGTGTACGCATGTGTAATGCCAGTCAGCAGCATCAGGGGCTATGAATGGAGCGAGGGCAGGATCTGAATTTGTTTGGAGCTTCAGGCTTGCAAGTTTGGTCACAGTTTGCCCCTTGCCTAGCAGTCCTGTGTACAGCTAATGGGAAGGGGAAAGGGGAAGGGAAGGACTCAGCCCTGCTTTGCCCACTTAGGAAAGCCCATTTCCCTCACTGCCAGGTATCTGTCTGCACCTGGCAAAGAGGATGAGTCCCACTCTTCCCCACCAGCTGCCAGTGTGGACTCAGGGCTCGCCCCTACCTTCACCCCTTTCCCAGGGGTGCAGCATGTGAAGGATCCTTCAGCACCTTTCCTCAGTGTGAGTTCCTTACCCTGTGCTGTCCTGAGCAAAAGCCGGTCTCTGTGCAAATGCAGGCTGGCTGCTCCTACCCTTCTGCAGCTCCCTTGGAAGGAATTGCTCTTCACTTGTCCTTGCAGGACAGGCTTGTGAAGCAGTGCCTGCTTCAGAGAGCCCAGGTGATAGCTCCTGTACTGGAAGCCCTTCAGGCTCCCCCTCAAGGCCAATGCGAGTCCTGTCATCCATCCAAACGCAAGCAACTGATCTCTTCTGAGGTGCTTTCTGCAGACACCTATTGTCACCTTGAAAATTTAGCTGTCAGCGAGCCTGCCACCTTATTTGAACTTAGACAGGCCTCACAGTCAGAGTTTGGCCAGGTCTGCACTACACCGGTGGGTCTCATAGGGTTGCATTTTCCAGAGAAACATGATGTATTTATGTTCTGTTTACACATACCTTCTTGATGTCTCTTTCCTTCCCCTCTGGCATGCTGATGGTGGTCCATTCCAGCCTTTTGGGCATTCCTGTGGTTCGTTGGCTTCTGCTTTCTGACCAACCAGTGGCAAGCTTCAAAAGAAGAGGACAACCCATTGAATGAGGGAGGAGATGCAGCCCGAGCAGCCATCACATTCTCGTTCTTCTCCATCTTCACCTGGGTGAGTACAGCTGCCATGATTTTGAATCAAATGTCCTCTGCACTACATTAGCTTGTGGGGTATGAAAGGTGACCAGCCAAGAGTATTTCCCTCTGAGATCTCAGTTTACATGGCTTCTTGGAAGGAGAAGCAGGAGGGAAGGTGGACAGGAGGTAAATATGGGAAACAAGGACTCAAAAACTTACATGGAAGAAGGTGCTAGAGCATTAATGGAAAGAGGGTCCCATATCCCAGTAAGGAGTGTCCTTGATAAACCTCTAATATGACCTTGGACAAGCCAGCTCCACAAGCATCGTTTTCCCTGTGTGTCAGAGGACTTCAGCAGCGTTTCCACCTCACAGATGCTGAGCAGGGAAGGGAGCTCCAGCCTCGGGGTTGCACCCATCGTCCCTCCCTGCTTTGCTCTCACCATGTGAAATGTCATCAGTGGCCACAAGAGGGCGCGAGATGGAGATCATGGTCCCTCTGGGTTCTGTCTGCACCCACAACTGCAGTGTCACCTTACTGGGTTGCCTCGGGAAGGTGATGGTGCTGGCTTTTAAGACTGCCCTTTTTTGGGCAGTTCTTTATTGCTAGTTTCCTGGAGAAACGATGGTGCACAATATAAATCTCCTGCACGATTTCCTCCTGACCCTCAAACCACCCAGCCAGAGTAATTTTTTTGTCTGAAGTGACAGGATAATGCCGAGCAGGAAGGCAGTTTAGGCCAGTCTCCATGCATAAGTCCTTGTGGCTTTATCTTCTCCTGTCCCTGTAGGCCATAACATTGGCCACCACAAAGCTGTCAGAGAGGAAAGGGGACTAAAAAGGGTTCTGTGGTCAGCACCCTCGCCAAGGTGACACTAAGGGGGGGCAAAGGACAGCAGCGTGTGTCCCCCACCCAAGCAGTGCCTGAACTTGAGTGTTGCTGAAAGGCCCTTGCAATCTACAGCAGAAAGTGTGACAAGGAGCAAGGCTTTTGCAAGGGGTGTCCCAGGACCCTTTTTGAGAGGGGTGACCTCAGCAGAGGTGCCACCAGTCCTCCCCAGTGCATGGACTTGTGAGTAGGTGTCATCTTCCCCTGGTTCCTTGTTTTTTTATTTCAATCACACCCTCTGGTTTGCTCTTCCTTACTGATTCTCCTCCCCACATCCCTCTCTCTCCTCACAGGGCCTCCTCACGTTTCTGGCTTTCCGGAGACTCAGAGACATTACTTTTCAGGAAGAATATAACACCCTGTTCCCTAACTCACCATCCTTGCTGCCTTAGTGCCCCTCACTGATGGGGGAATTTGGTGGAAGGGTGGAGGGCTGCAGTTGGTGGAGGTTACTGAGCACAGACAGTTCCAATGCCCGGACCACAGGTGTGTGGTCACTGCAGGGCATGGGGTGGGAAGAGATGAGCAGCTGAACCTGAGCAGGGTTGTCCACTGAATGGGGGATTTCCCTCAGGGGAGTTGGAACTGGCAACTTCTCCTCCTCCTCCTCTGCCCCCTTCTCTTCTCACCCATACACTAACTAATGCTGCGTAAACTCACTGTGCCTTTCTCTTGGTGACTGCTCAGGTCTAATACTTCAGCCAGGAGATGCCCTCTGCCCCCACCACTGTATATCTTTCATTTTGCCCAGCCCCCATCCCCCAAAACCCTCTAACCCGTCACCTACTAGACTGCTTACCTCTATCAGGGATGCTTTGGGATGACAAGCTGTGCCTGCTGGGCTCTGTAATGCTGAACCCTGTGCCTGGGCTCCCTCGGTTGACCGAAGGGTGCCCTGCCTGCAGTGCCCGGGGCAGGAGGCAGCACTATGCTTGCTAACTGTCCCCTGGTCTGGGAAGCAGCTTCTGTGCCTCCTGCTGCTCCTTCCCAATGTCTGTGCTGCACTGTGCAGAAGTTGGCTGGTGAGGGGGTGACGGGGTGGCCACTACCTTGCTACTCCGGGTCAAATCCTGCTTTCCTTCCTGGCTTCTGCAGGCAAAGTGGCTGCATAGACTCCAGCTCAGCAGACAAACATGCTGTGGCAGAGCTGAGGCACGTTGCCTTTCCCAGGGCAGGAGGGTCTGAGTGGGATAACTGCAGGCTAGCTGAGCCTCTGCTACCTGCGCCACGTTGACGAAACCCCACTGCCAGGCAGGAGGTGCCCAGCACATCCCAGAGGCAGCAACGAGCCCCAGCAGCCCGCACGAAGCCAGCTGGGCTCACAGTCATCCCTGCCCAGCCCTCCTCTTTTGGTGGGCTTTTGCTTTCTGTGGGGCAGCCTGAACCTCCATGCTCTTGAGGGGTTTTCACCAGCAACTTTCCAGGTGGGCTTTGCACACTAACCCGTAACCACTACTAACCCCACTTTTGTTTGTTTCTCTTTCTCGGTACGTTTCCCCTCTCTTTCTCCCCTCCTCTCTCTGCTTCCCATCTCTTCCCTCCACCTCCTTCCCTAAAGGTGGGCCAGGCATTCCTGGCGTATCAGCGTTTCCGGCTGGGTGCCGATTCGGCCCTCTTCTCCCAGGACTACATGGACCCAAGCCAGGACTCCGGCATGCCTTATGCTCCCTACACGAACGAGGAAGATGCTACAGATGCGGTGGGGACGTACCAGCAGCCCCCTCCGGCAGATGCTTTCGACACTGAGACACAGGGGTACCAAACGCAGAACTACTGAGCCACCGATGCCCCTTTCCCTTCCCCCTTCCCTTCTGCCCTCTTTCCCACTGCCGGCAGAAAGCCAAGGCACAAACCAGACACATGCAGAGTGGCACAAGAGGTGGCTCTCCAGCCTTCTGGGTCATCTGTTTTTATTTATTGTTTTTAAAAAAGGAAAAAAAAAAGAAAAAACGGTTTCCCCATCACCTCTTCCTTCTTCTCCCTCCAAAACTATCCACCAGAACCAAATTCTTCCAAAATCTGTCACTGTGTTGTGACTGGAAGGTCCCGCCTTCCCTCCTCTCCCTCCTGCCTTGCTGCGGAGGGCAGTGTGGTTGGTGGGCAGGAGAGAGGTGATGGCATCAGCCTGTCAAGGCAGAGGGTGCTGGAGGCAGAAGGAAAGGAGTGAGTGGGACTGGAGAGGAATGGTGTCACTAGAGGCTGAAGTAGATGTAGGAGCATCTGAATCGAGCCAGAAGGCACAGTGGCTCAGGGAGGGGACGGGGTTGGAGTCAGCATGCAGGCGTGCAAGGGTGGAGGGGGGGCTGGAGGGGATCAGGAATGGCATCTGCTGTGCAAAGATTGGGGGGTGGGAAGCGCTTTTCTCTCCCACCCACTAGTGAGGGAGGGGTACTTTATTGTTAGAGGTTTTGGGGAGAAATGGTATTGGGTTGGGGGGGGTCACACAGAGATAAATGGGAGGGGAAGGAGGAAGATTTGCAAGTACAATCAAGAACCACAGGCACATCTGTGGGTTACAGCAAGAGACTGAGCAGAGCAGATGAGCAGTGCCATGAGAGTCACTCCTTCCTCAGCCCCCTTGGACTGAGGTGGAGGTGCTTCCTTTCACTTGTGCATCCTGGTCACCACTCAGACCAGTGTTTGGTGAGACTGGAGGGGAGCTGTACCCTGGTCCCCAGGCGCAGTCCCTATGGGAGAGAGGATGCAGGAGGGGGGCTTTTAAGGGGCCCCGAGAGCTCTCGTCGCCAGCTGGGCTGGTTTGAGAGGGAGAGGAGAGCTTTGCCATTTCACCCTGGGCAGGAGCAGGAGAAGAAACCCACTTTCACTCCTCAGGTCCTGCTGAACTCTCCTCTCTTCCTCTGCTACCCAAGTTTAAAGCCTCTTGCTGACCCGGGAATAGAGCAGGGACAACCCATCCCCTCCCCCACCCCCTCAAAAAGAAATGCCACTGCTGGGATGGCCAGTGTGCAGCTGGTTCTTGCACAGGGGTGCAGCTAGGCAGGGAAGGGCCCTGGTCCCACGGCTGCCATTTTGCCTCCAACTCGGATGGGGAGGAGGTCTCGGTGTGCAAGAGAATTGGTTGGGGCCAGATTGAGCTCTATGAAAACTGGTCTTAGATACTGTACTTTACGTAGACTATACCTTAGTGCATCTTCTGCAGCATCTCAGATCCTGGCTGTCTTTAAAGCCTCGCCTAGGCGGCAGTAGTGACTCTCAGATAGAGCTCGTAAGGCCATCATTCCACACACCTCATGATTTTGCTTCTTGTAAAGATATAGCTGTGGAAGCATGCTCGCTCTTTGTTCCAGGACAGAAGTAATGTCTATGTGTGAAGATGGTCCCTAAAGAGACATACTTAATCACTAGCTACCTGGAAAATTCTCCCCAGCACAGACATCTCTCAGAGTACAAGAAGTGGGGTGTGCCTTGCAGCTGCGAGGAGCTCTGGCCCCAGTAGCAGATACCAGGAGGCCAGGTCCAAAATCTGTAGGTGCTCCCTCTGAGCATCCAGCCTATTCCTTGTAGCACCCTTAGGAGTCAGGAGGGTGGCCTGTGGTTGTGTGAACATCTCACCTGGAGGACACTGAGGTTACCAGTCCTTCCCCTGCTCCTAGCGCAATCCCAGATGCCCCACAGCGATAGAGAAGGGGTAGAAACCTTAGAGCTGCATGCCCTAAGAGGGAAGAGGGGGCAGATGTTCTCTGCTGTACATAGGCACTGTTTTATCTGCTCCTACCAGCAGACTTGCGCTGCTGGTGGCTGTCCCCACAGCTTGTCCTCCCCATGGCTTGCTGGTGCTTAACCACCAGTGATGACAGGAGAGGTGCACCAGCTAGCCCGGTGGATGCACCAGAAGGCACTGGGCACACATCCCTTGCTCTGTGGCTACAAGCAAAAGCAATACTGTAAATAGGAGGGGGGTTATTGGAGGGAAGCCCCTTGGGCTTCTTTTTCTGTGGAATCAGCCTAATATTTAGGCTTGGGAGGGGGGTACTTTATTGAGAGAGGTTTGTTATGACTGTGGCTGTGGGGGGAGCTCCCTTCAGTCCATCTCTCCCACTGAGGGAGAGAAAAAAACAAATGATCAGGTGGAGGAGGATAAAAACTAGTTGTACTCACCCAGATTCATCTGTCATCCTTCGTCCTTTCATTTTTGGTTGTGTGTGGGGTAACTGGGAGGAGGTGGCTGTGAATAACCATCCCTCAGCACAAAAATATGTTGTACTTTTTGAGAGAAACTGCCCATCACTTGTGCCCTCTCCTCAGCAAGGGGGTGAGGGACCAGGCACATGAGGACAGGTATGGACCAGATGTGAAGGGGGGGTGTGTGTGTGTCTATGTGGGGCTCTGTTTTGGGGTGTAGCACAGGAGCATCTTAAATGCTTTCTCCCACCAGAGTTACGTAGATGGGTAAACACCATTTGGGGCTCACTAATGAGAGAACTATTCTTTATCCTTCTTGGTTTGCTTTCCTCATGTAACCAGCTGATGGACTGTGGTGGGCTTGAGGTAGGAATGAGCCTCCCCTTAAAAGCTGGCACTTCAGAGAGGCACGAGCCAAGTGGCTTCATTCTGGGTTATTGCCCATTCCTCTGTCTCCTTCCTCCTTGCTTTGTGTCATAGGAAAGGCTTTGGTGTGGCTGGAGACACTGCATCAGTAGATAATTTACTTGGGCAGCTTCTTGCTTTTGCTCATAGGAGAAGACACACTCTCCTTGGGTTGATGTGCTTTTGGCCTTTGCAGTGTAGTGTTGGTGGTGACAGACCTGGGGGTGGGACTCCCCTTGTTTGCATGTAGCTCTTTAAAATGCAATTTCCAGTGGCATCAGGCTGGTCTGGCAGCTGATAAGAGATAACAGACCTACCCAAGGGTTGGTTATCTTATCTTATCTTAGCTGCTTCTGATAAGGCACTATCTATTTCTGGTGATCATAGGCAAGACCTGAGCAGCTAGCTGGAACACGTCCGTTTTAGATCCTAAACGTGGGTGAGATCAGCCCCACTCCAGGGATTAGGAGATCAGAGGGAAGGCTATATAAGCGAAACGATAAGGCGGCTTTCTTCCCCCTCTGCCATTTGTCTGGATTACAGAGGATTACGCATCCCCTGCTGCGAGCAGGGCCCCCTTGATGTCTCCCTACCTTATGGAGCCCGCCAGTGCGGGATGATTCTGTGGAAGCAGGGGCTGTGAAGGGCAAAAGGATGATGAGCTTTTGCCGCAGTTCTACCCGTGACTTCAGCCTCCTGATGTGTCCCCATCCCTGGCTCACCCACGTCTCCTCCATGCTGTTCATCACTTCATCACAGACCCTTCCCCTCCGTGTTATTCCTGGCAGTTCCCTCAGGAGAGGAGGCATCTTTGTCCCTGCACCCTTAAAAGCACTTGGGAGGACCCAGGGAGGCAGTGAGGACCTGGGGAGGCAGCGTTGCAGGGTGGTTGCCACGGGAGTCTTGGCTAGGGTCCCCAGAGTGGGTACAAGGCAAGGAGCCTGGTGAGGCCACCTTGGGCAGCAAGTCCAAACCATCCATCCAGACAAGTCCCTGCTGCCTGCGTGGCATCTGTAACACCACCTGGGCTGCCCTGCCCCTTCCCCCGCCGCATTACTGCCTGTGTATAGTATATATATTATATATATATATTTAAAAAGATGTATAATATAAAGCTATACATATATACGTATATACGATGACTCACGGATGGCCTGCCGCGTACAGGATCCCCTGAGTGGTCTTGTCTAAGCCCGAGTGTCCCTTCACCCTTCCTGTCCCTCTGCCCCTTGCTCCCATCCATTCCGAAATCCAACTACAGCAAACCCCGCCACCTCGGCACCTGTGTTTACAATGTCCTATATATTTGTGTTTAACAAAGTGAAGGTGGTAACTACTGGTGTCTCAATAAAGTTATGACATTCAAAATAACCAAACTATATGGGAAAAAAACCCCAAAATTGTCTGGATTTTGTTCTTCATGGAGGGATGGCTCTTTTAGCTCGGTTTGCTACGACAGCACAGCTCCTGCACAGCCAGCCTGTAGGCTTAGTGACAGTTGGTGGCTTGACTGGAGGGGAGAGACCTAAAGAACTGCCCTGATTGAGATACAGATTTCAAAATCCTGTCCCATGCTGATGCTTAGGGAAAGCTTCCTTCTCATTCCCCTTTTAATGAGCCTGTCACCCAAACACCGCGCTTCCCAGCCCCTGTGCAGCTTGAGGACGGTAAGCTCAGGCACATGATGGCGAGCGGGCTCTGCCCAGTCCTCCAAACCTTATTCCCTCCTGAGGACACAACTGAGCACACACAAGCTGTAGTTTAACATCAAGCTGTATGCACACGTGTTGATAGACCCATCTGGTTTTTGTTTCGGCTTTGGTCAAAGATCAATTCTACAGTCCCAGCTTTTGGGGTGGAAGTGTGGTGGAGGTACCATGTCAGCAGAAAGGCAAAGGTCTCTGTTGGCAGCAGGTGGTGTTAAAAAACAGTGAGACAAAACGTTGCCAAAAGCCAGCATTCAAGATGAGTAAGACTCCAACATTACTTGTTTGTTTCTTTTAATAATTTCAAATCTCTTTAATTTCGCTTTCTGGTATTTCAAGCTCTTATGAGTCATGTTTTGAAGATTCTCCCTGCAGCCATGACATCTAGAAACATAATTCTATTATTAAGTTGGGTTTTTTTAAAAAAAACCCTTCACATAATCCTAGGACTCGAGGAGATGAGACTTTGTTTAGTGTGTCTGTGATTCTGTGTCATAGAATTCAATAAAAACAGATGCTTGGGCACAACTGAAACAACCCCACTTCCCTCCCTCAAAAGCTCAACTGGCCTAAAGCTCTGCACAGACTCTTGCAGCAATATTTGGCTCTCTCTCTACTAGGGGGATCAGCACCCCCTCACTGTTCCCCTGGCAGCAGCTCTCCATGTTGGCTCTCCAACTCTGTGGAGGGTGTTGGGGGAAGGAAGCTGCAGTCTCCTCCTGTCTCCAGCTCTCCATTCTCCCTTAATGCTTGTTCTCTCTACTGCTCCACCTCTATTTCTTTACCTTTCCAGCCTGCCTGGAAATAGTGGCCTGTAGAGGAGTCAGGAGCATTAGGGCATCTGCGCCTGTGGAAAACACCGGGCTGAAGTTGGTAGAGATAGCTGAGGAGAATCATAGAATCTTTAAGGCTGGAAAAGACCTCGAAGATCATCAAGTCCAACTGTCAACCCAACACCACTGTGTCTACTAAACCATGTCCAGAAGTGCCACATCTACATGTTTTTTGAACACCTCCAGGGATGGAGACTCCACCACCTCTCTGGGCAGCCTGTTCGAATGCTTGATAACTGGTTCTGTGAAGAATTTTTTCCTAATATGCAATCTAAACCTCCCCTCATGCAACTTGAGGCCATTTCCTCTTGTCCTATCACTCGTTACTTGGGAGAAGAGACAAACCCGCCCCCTCCACCACAACCTCCTGTGAGGTAGTTGGAGAGAGTGGTAAGGTCTCACCTCAGCCTCCTCTTGTCCAGACTAAACAACCTCAGTTCTCTCAGCTGCTTCTCATAAGACTTGTGCTCCAGACCCTTCACCGGCTTTGTTGCCTTTCTCTGGGGACACTCCAGTGCCTTGGTGTCCTTCTTGTAGTGAGGGGCCCAAAACTGAATACAGCACCTGAGATGTGGCCTCACCAGGGCTGAGTACAGGGGGACAATCCCTTCCCTAGTCCCACTGGCCACACTATTCCGGACACAAGCCAGGATGCTGTTGGTCGTTTTGGCCCCCTGGGCGCACTGCTGGCTCATGTGCTTAGCGTGGAGCTGAGTGAGAACTTGCAATGCCATTCCCTTCGCCATCCCCTTCTGTAAGGGTCTGCCGTTGGAGCAAAGCAAGAGCAGCAGGCTGCCTCTGCCAGGGACCCTTCTTTTGTTCCATGTCACCTCCTGCAAGCCTTGCCAGAAATCATGGCTTTCCTTTCCAGCCTCTGCCTCCATTAGCATCAAAACACAGCAGGGGGGAAGAAAAATCTCCCTAAACTCATCTCACATGTGATCAGGAGAGGGAAACTAAATGATGGGATGGCTTCTGCTAGCGATCCTGAATTTGCTTCCCATTATGTATGGCTTCCGAGTGCCTACAAGAGCATGGTGCTGGGGCTGCCTCTGCTCCCTGCTCCCCGCGGCACGCTGTACAATCGTGTCGTTCATCTTTAATCCAGCAGCCCTGCAGCGACAGCGCCTGCTTTTGTACAGAGAAAACATCACTAAAACCAGGAAGGCGGTAGCACAGCTTGGCACCAGAAATAATACCATGTGTATAATCCCTACACTGGGGACAAAGAAGCAATGGGAAACAATAAATATACAAAGAGAGAGGGGGAGGGGTGAGAAACGCGGGTGTTTAACAGGAGAGAGGGAGCTGTGGATCTGGTAGTCACTGAGTCATGTAATTTATTTATTGGTGCATGGATGATGAGGTTCAGTGACCAAGACCCTGCATTCCTCGCTGCATGAGAATACGGCATGGTGACTTCTGAGAGGATTTGCTGGAGGTAAGAAGCATAAATGAAACAAAGGATAAAATAAGCTTGATCAATACAGCCAACAAAAGCCCTGTCAGTGCTGTATGTCATCATGCAAGTGGCTGCACAAGGCTGACGGCTTCTGTGAGCAGGTACTCACGAAGCAGCACACCAGCTTCGGCAGCGCTTTCCTTTGGAGGACTGTAAAATGCTGGGCAAACATTCATTTAGTATTGCATGCAGCTGCATTTGGTAGATCTTAACTATTCACTTCTTGCAGACCAAGTAGTTAATTGCCTCGTTCGAGGTTAGGGCAGAGGCAGAACCACAGGAATACCCAGACAGAATCTGGCACATGTATTTTCACCCAGAAAAACCCCGTTTTGCACAAGGTCTGTGTTCCAGCCCAAATGAGCAGCAAAAATATAATCATCATAGAATGGTTTGGGTTGGAAGGGACCTTAAAGATCATAAAGTTCCAACCCCCCTGCCATGAGCAGAGACACCTCTCACCAGACCAGGCTGCTCAAGGCCCCATCCAACCTGGCCTTGAACACTGCCAGGGAGGGAGCAGCCACCACTTCCCTGGGAAACCTGTTCCATTGTTTCACCACACTCATAGTAAAGAATTTCTTCCTATATCCAATCTAAATCTACTCTCTTCCAATATAAAACCATTCCTTGCTCGTCCTATCACTACATATGCCCTTCTAAAAAGTCCCTCCCCAGCTTCCTTGTAGGCCTCTTCAGGTACTGGAAGGCTGCTATAAGATCTCCCCTGAACCTTCTCCAGGCTGAACAACCCCAACTCTCTCAGCCTGTCCTCATAGAAGACATGCTCCAGCCCTCCAATCATCTCCGTGGCTCTCCTCTGGACCCATTCCAGTAATGCCAGGTCCTTATGTTGGGGACTCCAGAACTGGACACAGTACCCTAGGTGGGGTCTCACCTGCTGGCCAAGGGATTACACCAGTATTACAGTGATTAGGGACAATGAGCAGAAGCCAGGAATTTAAATGAGGAACAGGGCACATTTTTAACTGCAAGATGTGACGAGTCATTGTACAAAGAGGGAAAGCGGCAGCTCTTTTCTAACTCCTATCTTCAGGAAAGTCGTTTTGTTCTCTGAGATCACATTCTGCCCCACCGTACCCACACACAGACTCCACTCTTGATAAGTCTCAGAAGCACTCACTTAAGGATGTCAGACAGAAATGACTCCTGAATTCCCAGTCCGGTAGTGCGAGATACGCTGGCAGTCTCTGAGCTCACCCAAAGCCTTGCGGATTTCAGTGGCGCTCTGAGCAAGGACAGGGTCTGCCTGTGCTCATCAAGGTGCATGACTGCAGCCTTGAATGTCATTAAATAAGCATAAGCTTCTGCTGCAATGCTGAAAAAGTGACATTGTGGTTTAGGGCTGATGAATTCGCTTGTTGTTCTTTAATGACACGGACAGTGCTGTTCTACGCAGATTTCTGCAGCACCAGGAGTTCCTAATGCTGGTAAGAAAACTTACCATTATTAGTACTAAATCTGACCATTTGAGTTTAGTGCAGACTCAAGATCCACTCCTATAATTGTACCCACTCACAGCTTTGCAGGAATACCCCAAATTACATTGGTGAGCTAAGCATGTGGAAACTTGTTTGTAGACCAAGGTTCTACATGTAGCATTTTCTTCTATTTTTGTCTAATTTAACACTTTAAAAAGTTACTCTACTGTACATCTAAGTCTGCTTGAATGGCTGAATATTTGTGAGCCTGGCATGAAGGGGAAGGATCTGTAATCTTTGTATATTTGGAAGAAAGAGATGTAACAAAAACAATAGACAAAGGATTTACAGGAAAAGGAGCTGGAATCCACAGGCAGGATCCCCTGCAGCAAAACCAATCGTTCCATAGAATGAGGTTAATTAACTGGCAATTATTTCTGAAGCACAATGGAATCTAATCTATTTACCACAAAGATGTCACTAAAAGGGTATCTAGCCACTGCTGGAAGTCAAGACTGTTTAACACTTCCATTCTCACAACTGCACTGCACACACGACTGAAACTGAATGTCTCTCATGCTGGAGCTCCCTCAGCCTTGGTTCACAGTTCCCTCTGTGAATGTGCTTGTCCCCAAGCCCCCCACCTCCGCTGCTGCAGCCTGACTGCCGGCCATTACTCTTTGAGATATGCCACTCACACACCTGGAGGGATCTTCTGCTGGCATAAGAAAGCAGTGGGAATGCTTCTCGTTCCTTCCCTCCTGCTCCAGTGGAAACTGTCCCTTCTGAAACAGCCTACCTCAGCCCAGAAAGGTTCTTAAGGAAAAGCAAAATCAGTTCTCTCTGGTTTTGCCTGTCTCATCCAGGCAGGCACACAAGCAATTCTACTGTTGCACCTGACACGAGATGACCATGGACAGCTCCAAACTGCTGTGGGTATTGAGAATCACCTCACAGTTGTTCTAGACACTTTTCCATCACTGGCCTGAGAGGTCACGGTCCCACTTCATCCCTGCTATGGCCTGCAGAGGAGGGTAAGAAGGAACACCTTGGCAGAAGATGAACTTACAAGCAGCATTGGGGTCTCTTGTGGTGTCTGTGGCACAACACTGCAGTTAGGAGCTGGTACCTTGGGCATTCCTGGGCTTGGTCTTTCGTACGGGTTACACAGAACATATTGTGGTGCTAAACCCCCACCACTTCAGCACCAGGCTCCCTCGGGGCTCTGAGGCATCCAAGGCGATCCTGCTTCACAGGATCCTTGCAACCCTGCCGCCCTTCCCTCCACATGCACTTGTGGGGGTGCTCCAAAGGTGCTCCCTCCTCTCACAACTGAAGGCCTGAAGGCTGGAAACAGGGCTCCCTCTGTGGCCACTAGACAAGAGGGAGGGGTAGCGACATTTTGGGGTATCTATCACTTCTGTGGGATTTCCTGGCTCATCCAGGTGAGCCAGCACGCTCTCTCTTCCCTGGGACACCACCGCAGGTGCCCCTGTACCGCAGGGCCTGCAGAGGGCTTCACGCCTCCCCGAGATAACACTTCGGGAGCCCCAGCGGGCCCGGCAGCACCGCTCAGGCCACATTTCAAGCCCGGTCTCCGAGTCCCGCCGCCATCGCCACCACCGTGGGGCCAGACCAGCACGACAGCGCCCCCGCGCGGGAGGGGCGGAGCCAAAGGGCGGGGCCACGCCCGCGCATGCGCCTGGGCTCGAGCACATCCCTATTGAGCGGGGAGGGTGGGGTAGGGGCGCGGCCATCCCCGCGCAGGTGGGCGGGGCAAGTCGCAGCCGGAAAGCGATGGGGGGCGGGAAAGGC
>VZTU01032736.1:31124-62110 GCA_013400835.1 Zapornia atra | reverse complement strand
GGGCGGGAAAGGCGGGCTTCGGAGGGGAGGGCGCTCTGGCCGCCGGACTCGGCTGCTCTGGAGGAGCAAGGCGGGCGGGAGCGGGAGGAGGAGAGGGAGGAGGTTGCTCGCGCTCCAAGATGGCGGCGCAGAGGAGGAGTCTGCTGCAGAGTGTGAGTGGCACTTTCCCCCCCTCCGTGCACCCGCACCCCCCCAGGTGGGTGCGAGGGGGGACCCGGGCCTCCTCCTCTCCCGCCTCTCGCAGCGCCGCGTGGGGAAGGGGAGGCCCGGCGCGGGCAGGGAGCGTTCCCCATCAGCGGGGAGGTGTGTTGCTGCCCCCAGACCCCTGTGTCGCCTCAGGGCGGGGGGGGCCCGGCTCGGCGGGGGGGGCCCTGCGTGGTACCGTCCCGCTCTGCAGCGCTGTGGGGCTGGGCGGGGGGAGGCAGGTGCTTGGGGGGCCCGTGCCGTGCTGCGGGCCTCGGGGCGCGCCGCTGGGTGAGGGGGCGGCTGGCGCCTGCCGGCGGTGTGTGCCCGGGGAGATGGCGGCCCCGGGGATGCCTCTCTCAGCGCTTGAAGCAGCGGGGCTCCTGGGTGAGCGTACTCCAGCGGGAGCCTGAGCCCGCCGTGTGCTCCCTTGTCACGGGTGCCCGAGGGTCTGATCCACCCAGGTAATAGCTAGTGCTGCCCTGTGTCGAGTGTAAGACTGGGGTGTGAATTTCACTTCTGGTTTCTTGTTAGCAAGAGCTGGAGGTGCAGCCAGAGCTCAGCTTCAGAGGGAATGGTAAGTGATCTGGTTCTGCAGTAGAGAATGTGAAGTTACTGGCTGGGGTGGTGTGCTACCCTGATAGCAAAGGGAGAAGGGTGAGAAGAGGGTGGAGATGGACTTGCAACCCGTACCAGACAAGGATCCTCACTTGAGGCTGCTTGGGGTTTACATGATCTCTTTCCTCTTTCTGTCTCCCAGGAGCAGCAGCCCAGTTGGACAGATGACTTACCATCCTGCCATCTCTCTGGCGTGGGCTCAGCCCCAAACCGTACCTACAGTGCAGATGGCAAGGGGACAGAGGGTCACCCCTTGGAAGACAACTGGTTAAAATTCAGGTAAATGGGTTGCAACTGTACAGAGATTCCTGCAGACACAAGGGCAGGTAAAAGTGGTATTTAGTTTGTTGCACAGGACTCGGAAGAAGAGGGTGGGGCAAATGCAGGAGGTGTCTGGAGGAACTTGTTACGTGTGTGTCACAGACATCAGTGACCTCTTTACTTCTGCCCTCATTGGCAGGAGTGAGAACAACTGCTACCTCTATGGTGTCTTCAATGGTTATGATGGCAACCGAGTCACCAACTTCGTGGGTCAGAGGCTCTCTGCAGAGTTGCTGCTGGGCCAGCTACACGCTGATCACAGCGATGCTGATGTGCGTCGAGTTCTCCTGCAGGTAAAGAAGCTTTGGCTGTGAACAGCTCCTGCTTCTCATACTTCTCACAGTTCTCACTCCTCTTCTTGCCACCTGAGGATGCAGCATCTGGTTTCTGTAGGGGTTGGAAACATCTGCCAATGGTTGCAACTGCACTCATCCTGAGCAGCTGTAGTGCTTTGTTTCACTCCCGCCTTGTACCCATCTGTCCCTTTGGCTCTGTCAGCACTCTGTCCCTTTGGCTCTGTCAGCACAGTGCTGAGAGCTCTCAAGGAAGCTGCAGCTGGTCTTCACCGGACATGTAGGAACAAGTTAGCCTATGGAGGAGATAGCAAGGAGTGAAAGGGGGAAGTTAATGTGTGGAGACATGCGTTTGTGAGTGCGCTTTCTTGAGTGATAGGCAAGGTCTTACAATCAACACCCAAAATCAGATAGGCCTCCGGTGCTGCTGTGAATGCTATTTTAATGGTTTTGTCTTCTGTTTTGAATTGTTGTGGGTTGTTTTTACAAGCTGCTAACTAGTTATGGCAAAATGATTGTGTTTCGATGTGATACGGTGATCCCTGTACATACATTCAAGGATCATCCAGTCTTAGGAGCCAGTCTTAGGGGGGTGAGTAGACTTTGGGCATTGGATAAGAGTTTAGTTTCTCTCTGTGGCCTTTTTTTAGGCTTTTGATGTGGTGGAAAGAAGTTTTCTGGAGTCCATTGATGATGCCTTGGCAGAAAAAGCCAGCCTGCAGTCCCAGCTACCGGAGGTAATGTAGTCTTAAGAACAAAGATTGCTGGAGGTCCCACCTTCCAGAATGCTGGAGGAGTCTTAGTCAGCCTGGTCCACTGGAGGCTGTAACTGAAGATGATTTCTCTGTGTCTCTCTTCTGGGAGCTTGTGTGAAGCAAGTGTCTTGGTCTGTTTCCCGGAGTTCCCGCTGTCCGTACTGGCACTGTGCAGACCCGCCATTGGTTGTCTTAGTAAGGAACTCCACACCTGTCGTGGAGTCGTGTCGTTCAGCCTGTTCATGTGGCTCTCCCAGGACAAAGCCATACGATGTAGATAAGGGGCAGGGCCTCAGATTTGTGTGGCATCTGGGCAGATGTGGATTCTCTTCTTCAGGTGAACTGGACTGTCATCTGCAGGACCTTATCAGAGCTGTGTTATTTGTTAGGATTGAACAAATAATTGTGTGTCTTGCACCGTCTTGTAATGAGGCTAAGACACGCCAAGACAAGCCCGTTCCCTACATAATTTTGATTCCAGATGTGGTCTCTGTGTTGTGGGACTGTGTGTTCAAGCTTCCGTATCATTTTGGGTTCCAGGGTGTCCCTCACCACCAGCTGCCATCTCAGTACCAGAAGATTGTGGAGAGACTGAAAGCCGTAGAGCAGGAGATCTCTGGAGGAGCCATGGCTATTGTGGCTGTTGTTCTCAACAACAAGCTCTATATCGCCAATGTGGGTGAGTTTTATTTTGTCAGTGCCTCTGTCTAGGCTGTTTCTGAGGTTGGCTGCGGTTCTAGGAGTGGAAGAAATTTGCATGTGGGGGACAGTTTCTTTAGTCTGTGGCCAAGGAGTGATGTAGTGATAGGCTTGTTACAGGAACACTTGAAATCAGCCTGGCTCTCTATCTCTGCAGATGTTGGCTGATGCAATGTGTGTGACCAAAGAACAGAGGAAAAATGGGTTTGAGAGGCAGTAGTGCAGGCTCACTGAGAAGTGGAGAGCTTGTGAGGTACCGGATCAGGCCTGGATGAAGAGCTACCTAGCCAGGCCTACTACACTGCTAGCAAGGCTGCCTTTTGGAGATCATGATGAGACAGTACATGAGCCTTTCTCTTCTTTTCTGTCTTTATTCCCCTCTCCTGTTCCCTTTTTGTTTGGCTGTGTTCTCCCTCTTAATGGCAGAGCTATCTGGTGCCTCATCTCGCTGCTCCCACTGCAGGTACCAATCGGGCACTTTTATGCAAGTCCACAGTGGATGGGCTGCAGGTGACTCAGCTCAACGTGGACCACACGACAGAGAATGAGGATGAACTCTTTCGCTTTTCCCAGCTGGGTGAGTGTTGGGTTTTATGTTCTTACCTGAGAACATCACATGCCTCGATTTACCTGGGGCACCAGGAAGGGCTCAAGCCACTGAAAATGATAAATCACTACAAAAAGCAGCTTGCTGTGGTTTCGAATGACAGGTTTAGTGCCGTCTTTCTTCTGTAGTTCTGGCCACTGTGAGGCTGCAGAGTGAGCAAGCTCAGCTCAACGAACCTGCAGAAAAACTGTCCGCTTCCCACCCCCACCCCCCAAGTTTTGAGAATTAGTTTCATGTCCAACTGCCAAACTGCTATTGATTTGCCCTGCGGCCCTGTGATCGCTGGAGTGGGTAAGGCGGCAGGAGTGGAAGCACACAGCCGGAGGGTAGAGGCGGGATGGACGCTGTATGGCTGCTCGTTTGGAGGTGAACCACAGCTATGCTGGGTTAAGTTCTGTGTGATGCCAAGCCCTCGGGATGGTGCTTCTCAATATGCCTTTGTACAAGCTGCTGCAGAAAAAGCAGCTGTGCTTCAGAGCCAGGCCAAACACTGGCATTTACTGCTCTCACATCACTAACTATTGAACTCCTAATGCTGACATTTTGCTTTAGGCAATTTTCCTTTTCCTTTACAGTGTTTGACATGTTTACTTTCTTTGTCTAGAACTAGCCCAGACCTCTTGCGTGATTGCTAGTACCAAATTCCTTCACTGAGATACGTGTGTTCTGCACCTTTGTTTAGGTACATCTACCTCTACCTTGGCATTCTTCATTAGGTTCACCTCATAGGTGTATTCTTACCTGGTGAGGCTGTTGGTGTGCTTATTTTCTGTTGCTGGGTCTCATTTGGTTCTGTTTCTTTTCCGTTTCCTCAGTGGTATGTGCTGTGAAACAACAGGCTTAATGTGAGGGTCCAAGGGAAGAGACTGCCTGCCTTTCTAATGCCAAAACAGGGTTTAGCTGTGGCCCATAGTGGAACAGGGATCTGCTGGATATACCAACCTTACCTTGGAGCAGTGCTGGCTCTCCTGCTGGTGGAAGGGAGAGCCTGTGGAATGAGCCGGTGTGCACAGGCTGCTTTGGGGGCCCCAAAGGAGGTTGTTGTAGGGATAGCTTGAACCTCAGTGATCAGAGGTAGCGGGGATAGGGTTTGTCATGATGGTGCCCATGTTGCACCTCTCCTGGGGAAGGGAGGGAGAGGTCTTACGCCTTCATGGCTCTTTACCCAGCACATTGCAGCTTCTTCAGTGTTCCAGGAGAGCTGCTGTGATTTAGACACAACCTCTCTGGCACGTTGCGAACTTCCCTGTGTTTGTGTCTGTCGATAGCGTGTATCCCCCTGCCAGGAGCTGGCGAAAAAGCCAGGCCATGTTGATGAGTCAGCTTTAGTCCGCAGCAGATGGTGGAGTGGTGTCTTACTGCTGGGGTAGATGTGGAGCCATCTGTGCAGCGAGGCTGGGTTTGACTCTGAGGGAGAGTTTGAGTTCGAACCTTGCCTTCACCTTGTGCTGAGGACAGTCATCCCTGGATAAAATGGCAAACTGACATTTTCTGCCTGTTAGCTCTGGGTGTAACCAGGAAAGGGGAACTGCCAGCACAGACCAGGTAAGCAGCTGAGTCCTGCCTCAAATAGCGGCCGCACCCCGGTGGTCCCTCTCAGAACCTTCTTCAAGATGGGATTCCTTCCTAACCCCTGCCAGATTTGAGTTGTACACCAAAGCAGAGGTATATCCCCTAAATTTATTTAAATAAATACTGGTTTGGTCATTATCCTTATTTTAGGAGCAGCCAACACTGATTTGAGCACTTGAGAGCAAATTCAGTGTGCCTTGTAGATAGATTTCTTTTTCTCCCTCTGCAAATAAGTGTATTAGTGAAGCTGTCACGTGAGGTTCAGGAGCAGGGATCAGTGGAAGGAAAACCAGGATCCCTCACATGTGTTTCCTTCTTCCTCCTCCCATTGCGTGGTCTGGAGCTGACAAGCACAGATGTTCCCCTGCCTTTTCAGCAAATGCCTCTGTGCCCAGGCCAGCTGCCACCGGTGGCTTTGGACCAGGATGTGGGCTTTGTCTTGGGGCCAACTATTGCATTCAGAGTGCAAGTGTCGGGCTGTGTGCATCTTTCCTTCTCTCGGTCACAGCTAGCACAAAGGTGTCCCTTGGAACAGAGCAGATTCCCCTCCCCTCCCCTTCCCTTCCTAACAGTGTGACCAGAGGAAGTCCTGCAAGCTTCCCTAAGTCAGTTAAACTTGTTTTTTCTTTCAATCCGGCAGGCTTGGATGCAGGGAAAATAAAACAAGTGGGAACTATCCGTGGGCAGGAAAGCACTCGGCGCATTGGAGATTACAAAGTCAAATACGGCTATACTGATATTGAACTGCTCAGGTCAGAAACGCTCAACTTGTTGGTTTCAGGCCCTCTTTCTTCATGACCCCTCCATTATCACCTGCTACCTCATCATTAAATACTCAATAACACTGTCTCTTTCCAGTGCTGCTAAATCTAAGCCCATCATAGCGGAGCCTGAAATCCATGGAGGGCACTCACTGGATGGGGTGACTGGCTTCTTGGTGCTCATGTCTGAAGGGCTCTACAAGGCGCTAGAGGCAGCTCATGGGCCTGGGCAGGCCAACCAGGTGAGCCTGCTCACAGGGGAAGGGTTCCTTTGGCTCCTGACTCACTCCAGCAGTGTCAGCTGCTCTCACACACTTTCCTCCTCATCTGTCCTGTCAGTGTTGGCCACACTGAATGCCCTTGCTGCCCCATTCTAGTCCGTAGTAATACAGGAGCTGCTTTGCCAAGCCAGTTCTTTTGGGCAGCTGCCTGTCCCTTGGGAGTAGTGTGTTAAAGGAAATGGCACTCAAGGCACCCAAGACCGACAAACACCCTAGTCAGATGAGTTGCCACAAAAAATCTGAGGTCAGGTGGCTGGAAAATTTTCCTCCAAAGTCTCCTAAACATCCTTCCTTTCCCCTGTCCCTTCTCTGCTCAGGAAATTGCAGCCATGATAGCCACAGAGTTTGCCAAGCAGACGTCGCTGGATGCTGTCGCACAAGCTGTAGTGGATCGGGTTAAGCGGATCCACGGTGACACTTTTGCCAGTGGTGGGGAACGGTCCAAGTTCTGTCCCCGGCATGAAGACATGACGCTGCTTGTGAGGAATTTTGGGTACCCCCTGGGTGAGATGAGCCAGCCCACGCTGACGCCAACGCAAGGTATGTTGGGGAGAGAATGAAACAAAATGGAGGGGTGGAAGAGAAGGTCGCTTGATCGATCCACCACTGACCTAACCTTGGGAGGGGAGACACTTGGTGTGGAAGAAATTTTCTTACTAAAGGGATTAGTGGCTTCAGAGATGTACAGTCTGTGTCAATTTGACAGAATACAGTGAGGTATCTAGGAAAGGCAGTTTAACTCTTGAGTTCTTTGCCCTTTCCTTGCTGCTGTACACCCCCAGTAACCCGTGCCTCAACTGCATTTTACAACCTCCTGCTTTCTCCCCTCTCAGGAGGCCGTGTCTACCCAGTCTCTGTGCCATATTCCAGCTCCCAAAGCACAAGCAAGACGAGTGTCACGCTGTCTCTTGTCATGCCCTCCCAAGGCCAGATGGTCAACGGTGCCCACAGCAGCTCAACTCTGGACGAAGCCACCCCCACCCTCACTAAGTAAGAGCCCGGCTCTCGCGCTACCCGCAGTTCTTCCCTGTGCCTCCCAGTGTGTGAAGTGGTTGAAAAGCAGAGACACCTGTCAGTTACTTGTCAGTCATTCCCTTATCTGGAGCACGGCCCTCCTGACTGCAGCACAGGCAGTTAGCTGAAAAGAGCTTGTGTGAGGAGCGGGAATGAGTAAAGCGAGCAGCTCTGAAGCCAGCTCTGGGAATGTGCCTTGGAAGTGGCATCCGCTGCTGTTTGCGGAGGGCACTCTGGCAGCGAGCAGCCCTTCTCTGGATCTTGGGTGCCAAGCGTGTCGGGTGCTGTGTGTGGAGGGAGTGTGGGTGCCCTTCATTTTAAGAAGAAAGAGGGGCTATGCAGGTCCCCTGTAAGGCTGCCAGAGAGCCTGTGCTGCTCAAGTTGGCTTGCTCCAGATCAAAAGCTGGGGTAGAAAAAAAGTGTAAAGGTTAGGACTGGATCCTATTTGGATTTGCCTTGCAGGATTGTTAGTTGGTATCTCTGGTTTAGGGTTTAGCCTTTGGCAGAGGGTGGTTTGTGTACACACTGCAGAGTGAAGAAGCTCTCTGGTTATTGTGTTCTGGTAGCTCCAGCAACAGTGAGGCTGACACACTAGAGCTGCTTTGGCTGCAGTGCAGGTCACGCAAGAATAGCTTTCTTTGCTGCCAGACTCTTCCCGTAAAGCTCAGGCAGTATGGGTGTGAGGAGGCCAGCAGAGTGCGTGCATGCCTTTTGGGTTTTTTTTCTTCTCTTTCCTGCTTCCTCTTCTCTGTTCCTCAGACGCCTGGTTGTACTTAAGGCTCTCCAGTTAATGGTGCATCAGATGGTTTTGAAGTTCACCAGCTCCAAGCTCTTAACACTTGGAGCATTCTGATAGAGGGAGAGACTGCAACCTCCTTTTTACCTTTATCAAAGATGGCTTGATCAGTGCAGAAGCTGGCACTCGTTCTGGCGCTCTTCTTCTCCAAAGCATCAGATGAGGAAAAATAAAGATGCTGATGTTTTCTCTCCCTCTTTTCCTCTCCATAGCCAAAGCCCAACTGTGACGCTCCAGTCCACTAATACTCACACACAGAGTAGCAGCTCCAGTTCAGATGGGGGTCTCTTCCGCTCCCGACCCACCCACTCACTCCAGCCAGATGAAGACGGGCGCGTGGAGCCCTACGTGGATTTTGCGGAGTTTTACCGGCTCTGGAACATGGACCATGGTGAGCAGGGAGCGCTGACTGTGTCCTAACGTGGAAATGTGCCTCCTCCACACACCCTGCGCTCGGCTGCGAGAGCAAAGACTGAGGCTAGAGAGTGCTCCACCAAGGGCTGTGCTCTGCCACGCCAAACACTGGACCGGGGGCCCAGTGCAGCGCTCTCTACAGACGTTGCCTGTGCCAGCACCCAGTCCTGACCCATCTCCTTCCCTCAGAAGCCCTGTGAATAGGGGAAGGGGTCTGAATGCAACCCTCGCTGCAGGTTTTTGCCAATAAAGTTGCAGAGAGGGCTCCCTCTGGATACTGCGAGAGTTTGGGCCTGTACAAAGGCTGTGTGTGTGTGTAGGTGTACGCCTGTGTGCCTGCGGGTGTGTGCGTGCTGTCATAATGTTTCCACAACCCGATTCATAATGCTGTGATTCCAGTGTTCAACTCCATAGAAGATACCTCTATTTTGCAGAATAAATAACTTATAGCTACGCTCATTGGCACCAGTGTGGCTTGCTCTCTCCTTACAGTGTCGTGTGTGGGTGTGACAGCTCTTCCTGGTGAAACCCTCTGTTCCTCCAGAACTGAGGCCCGCACCCCGCGCAGGGAACCCTCTGTTTTAAGAGTGGCCTGAGCCCTCGCAGGTGATTTGAGATGTGCGTGAGGTGCTTTGTCCCATGCTTGCTCATTTGCTGAGCTTTGGTGGAGTTAAGCCATAAACTCAAGTTGGGGTTTGTAGGTGAAACGCATGTTGTTTCCCTTAGTGTGGGGCTGGCTGCAGGGTTGTAGGGAGCACGAGGAGTTTGTAACATGGTTTTCCTGTACGGGCTCCTGGTAGCGCCCAGCAGGAAGTCGTATGGGGAGTGAACTAAATGTACTCGAGGCGATGCGGCTGCCTTGAAGGTGCAGATGTCCACCCTGTGTCGAGGGGGGGCGGAAGGCAGAGAGGACAGGTCAGCCAAGGCCTGGACTAGGTGTTGGAGGCGTCCTGATCACAGCAATCCTGTTCAGTTCAGGAATCCGACAGCAGGCGGCAAGCGAGCCTCTTCCCTCCCTGCTCCAGCCTGGCTCCCTGGGGAAGGAGCCTTTCCACAGTAAACACGGGGAGGCCTCGGGGGGTGACCGCTGTGCTGCAGCGCCGGGTGTCTCCGTGGGGAGATGTGATAAGGCGCTGGGCAAAGCCGGGAGAGGGCTGGAGATAACGGGAAAGGGCAAATGAGGGGACTGGACTAGGTTCCTTCCCGGATTTATTTTTGCTTCCAGGCGGGTTGGGTCACCTTAGGAGGGAAAAGGGGAATAGGAAGGGATGAAGGTGCAGAGGATGCCACAGTTACGGCCAGTGCATAGCCAGGCCCTGGTGCAGGTGGGTTCAAAGCACTTTACCAGTTTAGAAAGGAGTGGAGGGGGATTTATCCCCTTGGATAAATCAAATAGCACCAAGTGCCCCGAGGCCAGATCTAAGGTCACTGAGAAATACGTGGGCAGGATCGGAGCAGAGAGAAATGCCTCTTTCCTCGGAAGGCATGACAGGGATCCCTTGTGTGTAGGTGGGTGACTCTCTGCCACTGCCCCTCCAGGTCCCGCTGCTATGGCTTTGGCCTGCGGGGTTTCGTGTCCATGGCGTGGGGCTCTTGGCCGCCAGGCTGCCTGCAGAAGCTCTGATTTCCTTGCCTTCCTGTAATTCCTAGGAAAGCTGGGTGTGCTGAACATGCTGGCACAGGCACCTCCTGTCCTGATCCTTTCAACCCTGCCAAGGAAGTGGTGTTCAGTGACAGGGAAGGAAAAGCGACGGAGCCGTTTGAGGTTTTGTGCCTTGCCCCCGAGGCTGACCAAGGCAGGAGGTGGCAGTCCCCCACCCCTATCCGCTGTGCTTGCCTCTGCCCTGCCAGAAGCAGGAAATTTTGGTGCCTGAGCTCAGCCTGGCCTTGTTGGCCAGGAGTGCTTCCAAACATCGTTTGACCCAAGGATCCTATCCTTTCCTCCAGGTGTTGCTGGGCTATTCAGTAGGATGGTGTGACCCTGGTATGGACCAAAATGGAGGTGAAGAGGTTTTATCCTCTCCTGTGTTCCCTAACCTGGCACAGATTTCAATAGCTGTATAAACAAGTCTGTCTTGCTTATTCCCCCAGCCCATCTATCTATGGTATTTGCTAACTTACACCGCGAACAGTTCCAATGGGAACTATTCCAGCATGTGGATGCTCCAGATAAAAGTTTAAGAATTGCCAAACGCACTTACATAAAGCAGATCACACAAAACAAACTTCTCCTCTGGCATAATTGCCAGTTCTATGAAGTATGAAAAAACACAAGTGGGTAGGAGCGGGTGGATCACTCCGAGCTGTGCCTGTGCAGCCACTGGAAAAAAGACGAGGAGGACGGGTGTCCTGTACGCGCTACCTAAGCCGCGGCTCAGGGGTCCAGCTCAGGCAGGCTGAATGTCGTGGACAGGGGAAGGAGGCTTCTGAGCGGACATCGGTGTTTAACACTGCCCTTGAGGAGCGATGGGAAGATGCAGGCTGTCAAACCTCTGTTCCCCTGCCCCTTTAAAGTGAAGGAGCGGATGGAAAAGGACAGAACCAGAATGATCTGGAGAAACAAGAGCGTGTTGCCTTTTTGCAGTGAAGTGAAATTCAAAACCTCTAGAAACGTGGAGTCCTAGGCGGAAAGAGAGAAAAACATTGCAGCTATGCACCACAGAGCTGCTGGAGAGGAGCTGCCAAATTAACATCGGAATATGCAGAACAAGTCTGCAATAAGGCAGCTAATCTCATTTTTCAAGAGCCATCGCCCTGCAAGACAAGGGTGGAAATGAGAAGCCCTGTCCCTGGAATGGGAGGAATGGAGACGCTCCGCCTGCCCCCAAGCCATGGGAGCTGGCTGAGGGTCCTTCGAGGAGCTCAGGCTGTGGTTGGTGAGACAGATGGGGAGAAGGCCCCGGTCCCAATTCCCAGGGGCAGGCAGCGAGGTGAGCAGGCAGGTGAGCTGAACCACTACGTGGAGCATTCGGTAGGGCTGAAGGTGACACAATGAACTTCTGATGTTCCTGGTGAGGACTGACGCCATGTGCCCATAACTGTACACCAGGGGCATAGAAAAAATGGAATGGGCTTTTTAGACTCTCTGGTACCTTTGAGGACCTCCAGGAAGAGCTGAATGAAAGAAGAGGCCCAGTTGGTGCTGGTTTGAGTGCAGAGCTGGGGCTTGTGCTGCTCTGGAGTCCAAGTGGTGCCTCCATCCTAAGCCATCCCCAAAAGCCTTCTCTTGACTTGCATACTTGTTCCTCCCCAAACCACCATTACCACCTCACGGGGAGCATGTGTGTGAGTGGGAAACGGGAGATTCCCCATCATCCCTCCCATCCCTAATTTTCTGACCCTCCTTGCTTCTCCTCCACTGAGAAACCTTTGCAGCAGCTCAATGGGGAGCACCCAGCACTGGTGGAGGTGACTTGGTGAGTGGTGGCGAGATGCCCTTGCTCACAGCTACCTGTACTTTCTGCCATCTGCCCTCTCATGGTCCCAGGACAAGCAGCAGGGCCTCTTCAGCATTGGGAAAGAAGGGTTTCACAAAAATGCTCATCAGGGTCATGTCCACCCCAGGCTGGGAGGACTGGAAACTGCCTTGGGGGTGGGGGTTGGCAGCCATGGGGAGGGCTGGGTCATTCAATGCTCCCAAAAGCTGAGGTCCTCGCTGTCTCTGCTGCTGAAGGATCATGGAAGACTTTTTTATTTTAAGCTCTCTATTAGCTGAGCAGCACGCCCATTTATAACAAAATCTTTGAACAGCAGTAGGATGGCCATGCAGTGTCCCAGGCAGGGCCACTCAGCTCGGACACATGGTCTGTGGGCACCTCGCATAGGGTTTGGGTTTTTGGCAGCAGCTGAAGCAGCAGCTGAAGCTAATGTGGGATGGTTTGCTCCCATTCACTTTGCATTTGATTACTTTTGGCCCAGATGGATTTTCCAATGGGAAAGTGGCACGTGGTGAGCAAGTCCCACTTGGTGCCACCAATGCTTCCTGGACCATGGAAGGAAAATGTAGTGTTCTCATCCAGAGTCTCTTCTCCTTCTGGTGCCGTGCTTGGAAGAGGAAGTGATGTGTTCCTCTCCCCTCTTGCTCTTCTCTTTCACCACATTAAGGTTTTGAGAGCGTTAGGAGACAGCAGAGAGGTTTGTGGCACTACTGAAGAAGACACAGCAATGTGCTTTCTGTTCTCATGGGGCAGAAACAGCCATAGCTGAACTGTGAAACTGCCTAAACTAGATAATTTTTTTTTAATTTGATAGCTAATGGATAGTTGTTTATATATAATAGCCTCGTTTTTCCTTCTCTAGAAATTCTGAGGAAGGGCTTTAGATTAATCCTGTATAGTTCATTACTGGAGTGACTCTCCTTTCTCCAGTTAAAAGCATCGCTGGCATCCTAAAGCATCAGTGCCGTTAACATGAGTTGTAAATAACCCCCGAGAGATGGGTTAGGTATTTTAAATCCTATAGGTCTTTCTGTAAGCATAGGAATGCTATTTGGAGTATTCCAGCTAAACTTCAGCACGAGTACTTCTATTCTGCCAACTCCAATCCCCTCCTGGAGTTTCAAATGGATACGATATTTATCTTCACTTCCCGTCTTAACTATTGTGTGTTGTCGCTGTAGGTTGCTAAACAACTGCTGTCTCATCGGCGGCTGTGTTTTGCTGGCAAATAAAGTGAGCCCCATGTGCATATGAACCATAAAGCTATTTGGAGTCCTTGCATAAGAACCCCAAGATACATGTAAGCTGTTAATATTTATTATGTGGAGCTGAGAACATCACTGAAGATGGAGGGATTAGAGTAACTGAGTTCAGGCTGTTGAACAGCCAGACAGAATGGAAGAGAAAACAGATGCCCTGGAGGAATAAGAGCAAAAAGCATGAGGAATTTTCTGCATGCAGGATTAGACTCCAGCCAAGCATGGAAAGAAAAAGCCTGGGAATGCTCTGGAGAGCCAGGGCAGATAGGATGGGTGCAGCATTACGGCTTCTTGCTTGGAGGTGAATTGTCCCCTCTCTGCTTCCCCCAAACCAGCAGCAGCTAGCAGCAGGAGCCCTGTGAGACGGGGCCTGGCTGCAGTGGAAGGAAGGTTGAACGAGGTGTTTCCAAGGCATGTGAGAAAGGACTCCAGGGCTACGCCATGATTGGGCTTGGCTGTGTCTCTGTTAGGTGTTTCAAGAGGCTTCTAACCTGTTTCCTCTTTTTGCCTCGTCTCTCAAGAACAGCGTGACCTAGAAACTGCATTTCTTCTGCGGGTTTTCCCTGGGCTGGGCAAAGAGCTTTTCTCTGCCTTACAAAAACCAAACAGCAGCAGGTAGGAACACCAGCCCCTTTCTGCAGAGCAAGGTCCTCAGCAAAACACCTGCTTTGACATCCAAAGGTCTGCTGGCAGGGGAAGGACAGGATCAGAGAGACGGAGGGCTCTGGGAGGGCGGCCAACCCTACACCTCCCCATTGGGGCACTACTGAAACTCTTCTGCCCAAAGTCCTTCTGGTTACCGTGGCACTGAGGTGGCCAACAGCCATCAAAACACCTCAGGAAGCTGCTGCAGTTTGCTTCCAAAGCAGCCACAAACCCAGTCATCCAAAGCTGAGGTTCCTGAAGGTGGTTGGGTGTTTCTGAACACGCAGCCCAGAGCTCCCAACTGAAGAGCAATCAGGCAAACATGGCTGCTTCCGGCCTCTGATGAGAGTCGGCTGCTTTGGAAAATTCAGGACTCAAAGTACAGGGATCAAAGCCAAGCTGTTAGCGGTATCATGCATCAGCAATTCGGAAAGTCCCTTGTTCCAGCCAGTGGCAACTGGCAGCCAAAGCGGAACAGGTAGCCGCTCTCATTTCCCTGTGTGCTGTGGGCTCCTCCTGCCCTCGTCGGTGCCTGAGCTGCTTTGCCCCTGTCCTGGCCGCAGACCCACTTGGCCCCTGTCCTGGCTGCAGACCCGCTCAGCAAAACAGTCAAGGAACTGGTGCATCCATCACGTCTGGGGTGACTGGGCAGCACCACCCCCCCCACCATGGCCCAGGTGAGAGTGATTTCACATCGCTGCCATGCTGATGGGGACCGAAGGAGAGAGGGGGAGAGCCCTGGTGCCTTGTCCTGACCAAATATTCATCCCAGGCCTGCTGTGCAGGCATCACCACCTACCTGCATGGGGAGAGGGACACATCTCTGCCCAGTTTTAGGCAAAGCGGAGCAAACCAGTTGGGTCACCCAGTTTAGCCTTGGTTCAAGGTTTGCAGTGGGTGCCTGCAGCGACGCAGGTGCGAGGGCAGAAACAAAACCCCATCTCTGAAGGGGCTCGCTGAGCGCTGTGCATCAGCTCGGCATGGCGGCTCGCCCCAGCCAGCCCTCCCACGACCCACAGTGGCTTTTACCTGCAGCCATGTGCAGTATGAAAAGGGAAGAGGCTCTTCCCTCTGTTTGATGCAAGAAATATGTAAAAAAGCAGCTCCAGAGCTCATCGTTGAAACACTTACAGCTCTTAAATGCAAATGTGAGTCAGGCACTGAGGTGAAATAGCTCTTGGATACAAATTCTTCACCCAGGTAGTTCAATAATTGACTGAACTCTGCCCCTCCTCCCTGCCCCCCGCCATCCCAACATATTCTGGAGCCAACTCTGCTTTCCCTTACTGCTCCTTTCGTTAGCTCTTCCAGGAGTTCTCAGCTGCTGCAGTGAAAAATATCCAAAATAGCTCCACAAGGGACTTCTCAGAGATCTGAAGCCTTGAAAAAACAACAGCGAAAGGAAAAAAAAGAAAAAGGCTAGATGGGAAATGGAAAAGGTGAGGAGACAAAACCAACATGCAGTCAATAAAAGCTTTCAGAGAGGAGATAAGAGCAACAAAACACAGAACGGTTTGCTGCTTGCTAAAGGTGTGATGGGAATGAAAAGAGCTTTTGCAAATGTCTGGAGGGGGAAAGAAATTAGAGGAGAAGTGTATCCATTAGTAAATGAGCGTGTGAGTGTATTATTCATGGCTGCAAATATCTGAGCTGCAAAAGTGCAGCATTTTTACTCCTATCTGCCTTTAGTGGCAAATTTAAGAATTTGGGATAGCAGGGAAGTAATTAAGACCTAATAAAGCAGCTTGTCCTTGCCACTGCAAGCAAGGAACATGGTGGCATCCCTCCCAAACTCCATGGGGCTGTTGTTCACCTGGATGAAGTTACTCCGTGTTTGCAGAACCGCAGCTTGAGTCAGCATGAAAAAAAACCCCAAACAGACAGAGCACCTTGACAGAAATAAAGTACGATATTCAATGATTTAGCTGAGATACCTATCAGCTGGTGCCCTTCGCCACAGGATTTTGTTCTCGCCTGGTCACTGAGGTCCTGAAGCAGTTTGTCACCAAGGAACCCTGGCTGTCATCTCCTTGACACCCTGCAGTGCACCTCGGAGGGGTGCAAGAGGACTAAACAAGGTGGGCAGCTCAGTGTGCCTGCGATTTGCAGCTGACACGGCCAGTCCTACCACAAGGTGCAGTTAATTGTTATGCTTGGCACCTCCAGACAGCCTGGCTGCCATCTGGTCGGCCGCCTGCCAAGCGTGCGAGCAAACGTGCAGTTCTGGGGAGACACGCTGCCGCGCTAATGGTCTTATGCCGAGCTTTAAGTAGGCTGGGGACCTGCCATGCTCCAAGCAGAAGCAGCATTTTGCTGTCCTCTAATTAGACCAATTTCTTGAACTAGGGCATTGGAGGGGGTTGCAATTCCTGGAGAAAGTGATGGCTCTCCAGGCTCTTTGCCAAATCTGCTGCGGGCAGCAGGAGGGATGTGCCTTAGCAAGACCCCTCCTCTATGCAGAGGTGCTGGGAGGCACGCTGCCACACTGAGCCCTCCGCTGCCACCTCTCCCACACCCCACAGCTGGACGTGTGACTGTTCTGTGGTTCTCCGGGAGGCCAATACCCTGTGACACGAACTAAGACACGGGATGAGGGAAAGGTGTGAGGTCCAAGTGTCAGCCAGGCTCCGCGCCCACTGGGAAAGCCGACTGCGTGACACAGGCATTTCATGCCTGTGGCAGGGGAATGACAGTAGTTTCCAGAAGAGCAGCCACAGCAAGTGGAGATCAAGGGATGAGAGAAGAACACGTTGTGACAAACCTGGTTCGGAAGGTGGCTGATGTTGATTGAACCACAGGAGCGTGGCAGCTTCGATCAGAAATTTCAGCAGAGAATAGAAGTATTTCTGTATTTCTGAAAAACAAAGAAATCTGGCACGGCTATAAATACAGCTGTACAAAAGCCTGGAGGACCCAGACTGCGATGATAAATGACTGCTGAGTGCTATTTAGGGCACAGAGGCCTAAGGAAGTGCCAGCAAACTAAAGATCTAGTCAAGTTTTGGCATCTTCACTGATGAGTTCAGAGGAGGATGGCAAAGGGAGCTGCTTCAGGCTCCCTCCTCATCTGGGGCTGAAGTCCCCATGCTGGAAAGTAGCTCTGAGAGGCAGAGTGTCACTGCAGAGCTCCTTGGGCAGCAATGTTGCGGTTGTGATGGCCTTGTGAGAAGGGATGTGCGCTGAATGGCGCTAAGCAGATGATCTGGGGTAGGGACATGGCCAGGAGGTGGCACAAAGGCAGGCTGTGCTGTGTGGACTTGGTGGGGACAACCCATCAAAACATTAGAGAAATAGGGTGGAAATCAAAACCAACAGGGTTTGGTGGGACACACCGTGTTGGACAGCCTCCAGTGAGAAAGCCTGATGGGGCTGGGCTGTCCAAGCAGCCCAGTCCACCGATCACTCCGTGCCCATTTCAGTCCCTCCATTTGCTTCTGCTAGCACGATCAAAAAAACCCAAGTCACAGAAGTGTTTTCAAACCAGAATGATTCCCCGGCCAAACACCAACAAAATTTTGACATTTTATCCCTGTCTGGTATGTAAACATGTTTCAAAAGGCTGCAGTGGCAGACAGGAAGGAATCTCCACTCCAAGCCAGCTCCTGCTCCAAGCCACGCTCCCCGGGCACTGTCCATTCTGCGGGAAGGTGTCGCTCCTGGTCTGTGGGGAAGAGGGGAAGGAAATGGCTCCAGAGTTTGATGCTTGAACTGGCCTCAGACTGCTGATGTTGCAGCTTTATCGCAGTGGGCTGAACTCTGTGGCGTCCTTGTCCTCCCACCTTGGAGGAACCAGAGGAAACCAGGTCGAGGAGCTGAGCTGGATTAAAAAGTAACCCAGGGGAAAAAAAGAGATTTAAAAAAACGGTCTTTCTTCAGCCAGATCAGTTCCCCAGCTGGGTTTGGCAGACAGACTCTACATGCAGCCGAGCTGCCCATGGCTCTCAGTTTTGGAGCCATTCCTGCCATGGGGGTTGTGCTGAGGATGGCTGGAGGGGTGCATGGGGCACCTGGGATACATGAGCAAGACACGGAAAACTCTTCAGCTTTGCTGAACTGGTACCTTGCAAAGACCACTTGCAGGAGGATATAGAGTGAGATACACATCTCCAAGGACTGGGGAAACTGGAGAGTAGTTAGCATGAGCAATAGCAGGAGGTGATGTCAATAAAACTGGGTTTTTCTACCCTGAGGGTAGGAAAGGGCTGAAGAGAGAAGGGTAGAGAGGGATAACTGGGTGCAGACAGCAGAGGAGGCCTGAGTGACTGCCTGTGCTGCTTGCCCTGGTCCTGGCCACTCATGGCGGTGGCCAAGGTGCCCAGAGCTTCCTGATGAGAGCCAGTGTTTTACCACAGCTGGGGAGGCCCGTGATGTGCTAGCAAAGGTTTGGCATGTCTAGGACTGTAAACTGGAATCAGTCCCTTTCTAACAGCTGAGGTCTGAGGAAAGATGGGCGGACCACCCCATCACTGGCACCCCTGTTTCTGCAGAGCCAAGGACAGGACTCCCTGGTTTCCTGAACTTCTCAGCTCCCATGCCCTGGCTGTGTCTGTTCACAGTGATGTACAGCAAAATCTCACTCATCCCTGGCTCCCTAGCTGTCCTCTCCAGTCCCCAAATTCCTCTGGTTTATCACTCCAGCAGCAGTGGTGTTCCCACAAGGGTACAAGGGCCAACGTTCACTATCTGAGGCACGTCAGAGAGATGTTTTCTCTCCCCCTTACTCTGGCTCTGCTGAGCACGTGGACTAGGTGGAAATGAGAAAGACCAGGGGAGATGGCCCCATGGGGAGTGTATCCTTCCCTCAGCATTGACCTGCTGCTCCTGGGGAGGATTGGCAGCGAGGATAGTCAATTCTCCATTATCTGCAGCACAGGGAAGGCATCCGGGGCTGGCGGGGAGCTGGCAGGAAGATGGAGGAGCTGAAGGGACGCAGCAGAGTTTACACTATGTTTACAAAATGTGTCTAAACCATGAGGCCAAACCGTTTATTTATGGTCTGGCTGATGTGCAAAATTTTGACCATGGTGGCTGCTGCTAGAGAGAGACCAGACACCCTTAGGAAGGCTGCCCAGTGCAAGCCCTCGGCTTGCCACATTCCTCCTACACCAGCGCAAACGGCCGCTGCAGCCTTACAGGATCAGCACCGCTGCACGCAGAACCACGAGGATGCAAGTGCCAGCAAAGGGAAACTGCGCTCAGGGAGTTGCTCTCAGCTGCTCTGCAGGAGCCTGAGCCTCTGCGCGCGTCCTGCAGAGAAACATCATCGCTTATTCCCAAATACCCGTGAGACACCAGACCTGGCTGCTGCACTGGGCGGATACCTGAAGGCTGGAGAGGATGCAAGGGTGTATCTGGGTAGAATGAGGTAGAGATAAAACTACCACCACCGTGAATCTTGCTAATTTAACTAAGCTCCTATATTTATTCACTGATCCATAAGGCCTTGATTAGAGATTGGCTAGGAAGACATTTGTTTTAGATTATGCACAGGGAAAATCTCGTACTTCTGAGACGGCCCTGCTGTGTATCACTCCCAGGTGTTCAAACACCATGAATCAGATCCCTTTATATTCTGGTGTTTGGCTTAAAATAAAAAGAAAATAATACCAGCCCCTTTCCATTTGTGTTCTGCTCTTCCAGGCTCTGAGGTGACCTGCGTGGCTTCTCCAGGAGGTTTCTTTGCAACCCTCAGGGCAAGAAGCTCTCAGAAAAGCATAAGGGGCAGAGCAGGGGGGGGTTGCAGCCGGGGGGACATCACCTCTTCGCCCTCCTCCCCAGCTTGGCAATTTTGCCCCTGCCAAAGGCAAATTCACCAGGCCCAAGCTTGCTCTGTCCTTAAGGCATCTGTGGTATTTTAGACACATGCGTGTTCCTCCTACCCTCCAGTTCCCGTGACCCATCGAAGGGGCTGGCTGGGAGGCAGTAGCTCCCACAGCTACTGCTTGGCCCTATGTGGGTGAGCATTTCCCCTTGACACCAGCACATCTGCTTGGCCTTGGGTGTGAGTGATGGGCTTCATGTGAGCAACCCACCAGCTGGGGGTGGGGGGCACCCAAATTAAATCTGAACCATGGAACGTCCCTCAGCATCTTTTTTAAATAGAGTCTGCTGATCCATCTTCTGTCTGGAGGAAAGCTCCACCAAAATCTCAAGCCTGCCTCTGTTCACCTCCAAGGATTGCTCGCTACAGGAAAAACAGGTTTAAATAAGGAAAAAGAAAAATAAAAGAGCACTCAAAAGAGAAATAGTTCTGCAAATTGAGACCCAAGGAATCCCGAAGGTATTTGATCCTTGAACAACTGAATGAAATGCCATTCTTCAGGGTGAAGCATTTGTACTAATTTATTTATTTAAATTGGCACCGAGACGCTGCTCATATTTGCTGCCTGCAGCTATCCATCAGCTGGGATCCAGCGGGATGACAAGGGCACCGCAGGCATGGGGGGATGCAGAGCCCTCCTCGCTCAGCACCTCCCTCGGGGCTTCCTTCTGCCAGAGGCACAGCAGCAAGGGTGGGCAAAGCAGGGGACTACGTAGCCCCCCCAGCACCCCAGAAATGCATCTCACTCTACTCCAGACATTGCTTTCCTAAGCTGAAAGCAATCGCACGGGTGGCACTGGGGTGACCCGTGGGGATGGGACCGTCCTTCACTCCCCCAGGCTATGACATTTCTGATATCATGTTGGATGGTGTTAGAACAGCTCAACAACAAAAAGAGTGATGATTCATTGAGCAGTTTCACCCTCGGCTGATGGTGCATAGTACAGTGGGGAAACCCAGCTCTGGAGCCTCTGCTAGATGGGGCAGCCCGCGGCAAGATGAATTTGGGAGGGGGAGTTAGGAAAAGGCAGGAGTGGCCTGTCAAACCAGTCCCTCCCAAAGGTCTTCTAGTGCTGGGAACACCTGTACATGCTGGGACAAGTCCTCATCAGGCTCCAGGATGGGGTTTAGACCCCATGCAGCGATGTGAGGCTGGGGCTAGTGGCCCAGATGCGCTGCCGTCTCCTTGCAGGGAGTGCACATAATGTGGATAACTGCTTTTCCCACCCTGTGGCAAGTAGGGACGGAGCAGTGCTGCCCCTGGCACAGGACAACAGCCAAGGGAAGGAGTCAATATCTCTCCTGAGCATCATTGTCTCCCAGGTGCAAGACCCCTCTCTGGGCAGGAGGCTTCCCAACACCAGCTTCCCGATAGAAAAGGTGCTGGTTTGGAGGTGTGGGTCCTCCAAATACAGGACCCTGCTTGGAGATACCCACCAGCCCCTCTCCTGCTCTGTGACCCAAACACAACTGCTGCAGCTGGTGGGGACAAGAGGCTGTCAGGGCAGGAAACAGCAGGAAATAGAAATTAATTACATGAGGTTTGACAGGTACATGTAGAACCAGACCACCTCATTTTTGGCTGCCAGCCTCTTCCTGGCCTCTTGCGGCTCAGGATGTATAAAACAGCCCGGGGGTTACTGCAGCCTGTCAGGACTGACCCGCAGAAGATCAGGCAGCTTGGAAAGCAAGGAGAATCTTGTTTCCCATCTGCAGCAGGCCCCAGCTCAGCTGCATTCAGAGGAGAGGTTTGCTGGTTCAAGGTGGAAATAAAGGTGAGCTAAACCCAATCCAGGCTTTGTTTAACCATGTTACACTCCTCTCTCTAGGGCTCTGCTGACATTGTACATTGTTTTCCGGACCAGTGCCAGACATTTTCCGTGGACACATTCCCAATGGCTTTCCAGATGAAGAGCCGTGATAAAAACCTAACCTGTTACGTTGTAGGGCATTTCCTAGTCACCCTTACACAGTCCAGGAGTGGGATTTATTTGGGATATTTACAGCTGCAAGGGAGCGGCACCTGGGTAGAACATCTCACCAAATGAAAAGGAAAACCCCACAATTAAAAAGCAGCTAAAGAAAACATGTGAAACCCGAGATAGAGAACAAATCCCAGCTTGAATCATCTAGTTCCAAGACCTATGTGGAGCCCATTGAGCCTGAGCTAATATCTATTCACAACATGCAAGAAGCAAAGACAAATGGGAATGGCCCAGAGCTAAAGTTACATGGCGCTGCTTCCGAAGATGATACCAGCCCCCTCTTCTGCTGTGACACCCGGTCAGGCCACGTGCCTCTGTGGTGCTGTCACCTTTCTGTCCTCAAACCTCACAGCCCTTCTACAGGGAGGGCAAGGCCACCACCAAGGAGGGCATGCAGCCCTCTGCAAACGCAGGAGGTTTTGGCGACAAGACCTTGGGCTTGGAAAGCACCTCAGTGTACCCCTGGCCCTGCAGCCGCGCAGCGGTGCCGGTGCGTGTGGCACCCAGAGGCCTGGGAGTTGAATGGAGCGCTTTCTGCTGTTCCAACCCCCAGTTCATCCCCACCAGATCCCAGCAGTTCCTAGCCAGGTATCCCCTCCTTTCCAGAACAAGCCAGAAGGGGAACATGCAGCACCCCCTTAGGTGTTGCTACCCCAAGGGTGCCCCCAGGTATGCCATTTAATTCCAGCACCACATCCAGGGGAGGAAGGGGTGAGATGAAGTGAGGAGATAGGACAAGGGAAAATGGCACTAAGCTGTGCCAGGGCAAGTTCAGATCAGATGTTAGGAAAAAATTTTTTACTGAGAGTTGTCAGGATGTGGAACAGGCTGCCCAGGGAGGGGTTGAGTCACCATCCCTGGGTGTGCTTTAAAAAAAGGTAGATGAGTTACTTAGGGATATGGTTTAGCGTAGGACAGGAATGGTTGGACTTGATGATCTTAAAGGTCTTTTCCAACCTTGTCTGTGATTCTGTGTAGCACTTCGGAGCGTGCAAACCTACCAAAGGCTCCTCTGCAACCCCAACCAACCCGCAGGACTTGATCTGCTGGCAGCTCTGCCCACACAAAAAGCCACAGTGTCCTCCCATCTCCTACAAAGCCCTTGGCACAGGCAATGGGAGCTGGGGAAGCAAAGCCTGGCTGATTAAATGGTCACAGCTAACCTGAGTCACCTGAGCAGAACGGGCTACAGAGAGGCTGGAGCAATAATTTTGAAAGTGGCCAGGAGGAGGCTGAGCCTGCTGGTGGTGACAGCAAGTTGGGCTGGGTTACCTTTTGACCCTGCTCAGCTGCAGGCAGCTCAGATGCTATCAGACCTTCCGGCATCATTTCCAGGTCTCGTTTTGCTTTCAGGGTGTTCTCCTAATTTTGCATTTCTGGGTTACCAGCAATCTGTCCTGGCTTGGAAGATGAGTAAATCTCCATAGAGGTCTCGTGCCCGCTTGCAGCTCCCCAGTGAGCTCGAGGGGCGTGCGAAGTCCCCGTGCAGATGTGGATGGTGGCTCTTTGCACGAGCATGCTAGGCTGGGCATAGTGAGCAGCTCGCTGCAGCATGATCACACTAACCCTGCAATAAGCTGTCACTCCGAGAAGGGTTTAATGGTTTAGCTAGATTAATGAGCGCAGGAGAGCCGATCTGGTTCACACCCCAGCCATGTGGTTCAGTCACTGCAGCCAGGGTTAAGCTAATGCAGCCAAATCTTGCCAAATAAGAGGCTGGGCGGGGTGTCAGGGCAGTCCTGCTGATGGTGATCCCACTAGTCTTCCCGCCTGTGCTTGTCACCCCTCCCGAGATGGTTCTCTTTGGGATGCTTTGATAAGCCTCTGGATCTCATGGGTACTTCAGAAAGGCACAATAAAATAAGGTGAGGGGGCTGACAGGCAGACACACAAGAGGAGAGCAAATGGTGCACGTGTCGGAGTTGCCAGTTCCCACACATAGATGACAGCCCCCACCTTGGAGTCCCCTTTGAAGGGACAGACAGCTGTTGTCCTGCCAGGATGTCCCTCTGCTCCACGTCCCCATCTTCTCCCGGGATGGAGGAGCCATAGGTGAATCAATATGACCCAGGTGCAAGCAGGGACGAAACACGTGGCTCACCAAGACCTTGTGGGACAGGCTGAGGTCTCCCTGCCTGTCCTGACCACTGCACAGAGCATGAGACATGGGGCTCCCCTGGCTGCTCACTACTCACAAGGGAAGATTTTCAGGTGCTGTAGGCACTTGCTGGTACTTGCCCTCAGCTCCCCTCTGCCAGCAGTGAGAGACGGCTGTGTCCAACATCGATAACTCCTCTCTGCAATGTTATCAAAGGCCTTATCAACGTATGCAGCTGATGCTGGTTGCAATGAAATTGGTTTCAAGCCTGTTTTCTTTACAATTCCCTGGCCGGACATGCTTGTATCAGTTGCAGAGGCCAGGGAAATCAATCCAACCTCAGTCGAAGTGCATTCACTCAGCAGTATTTTAACTCATTCGGCTGCAAATCCCATGGTGCCTTTGCCTGTGTCTGGGCTGGATGAGGGAAGGCAGGGGTGGCAGCGCCCACTGTGCTCGCAGGGGTGGTCAGCCACAGCATGAACCAACCGGGGGGGGCGGGGGGAGCGACAGTGCTCCTGATCCTGCCCTCATCCCCTCCCCAAATCCACTCACCATGTCTGCAGATGGGTGGGTTAAAGTCCAGCCTGTGGCTTTTCCACAGATGTAATCTTGATTAGACAAGAAAAGATGCTGAAAAAGATGCTGAATTGAGGAAAGCTCAGATCAGCATCAAGGGCTACGAGGGGAGTGAAAGCAGCAGGGGTAGCTGGACTGGTGCCTCACCTGAGACTGCCGAGGCAGGGACACGTTGTCAGGGAGGCTGTGGTGAGAATCACTCCATGGGGATTATTTCATAGTAGCCTCTGGAAAATGCCATCCCAGGGACAATTCTGCAAGTGGATGGGAATGGCTGTGGTTTAATATGGATGCCCCACCTTTGACTCATGGGAGGAAAAGTTCAGAGGTGTTGGGGCCACCCGCATGCAACAGAAAGCAGGAGAAAATCCACCGGCTGAGATGATCCCACCTGGTCTTGGCCAGCAGCCCCAACCCCCACAGAAAATGCCCAGAATTCCTTCCTGGGTGCCTGATAGCGAATCCCTCCCATGCTCTGTGCTGCAGATGAGCACTTTAAGCCCATCAGTTAAGTGTGCTTCGCCGCAGCCACAGTGAACTTTCTGTGGTTGGTTGCACTGTGTGCCATCCACCCCTTTGCTTTGTCACATGCTTGCTCCCCCAGTGACTCTGCATCCCTCCAACGGCAGGGTCTGAGAGCATGTCACTTGCTGTATGGCTTTGTGGCTAAGCAGCCAAGCTGCAGTCACATATGAGTGTTTTGCTCTAACTCAGGCTTCATGAAATGGGGAGGGCATGGGCTCTGGGATTTGGCCACATCCGGTCCAACAGCATCTTCCCGCATTACCCCAGGTCTCATTCTGCCCCAGTATCTGCCTGCTGTGGTTAACACTGAGATCAGCTCCCAGCCCCGGGTCAGCGTCTGGGGGCTCAGACCTGCATGGCAGCACTGGGGCTTTTCCTCCACTGCGGGCACTGGACGTGGCTGTCATCAGCAGCACCGGGGGCACTCGAGGAGCTGATGGAGGTGAAGATTCATCTGGAGTGAAAGAAAACAACAAAATAAAACAAAACTCTGCAGACCGTGGCCACCAGAGAAAACACATCAATGTGCCATTTTCCTTCACTCCCATGCTGCTAAAGTGACTCTAAGTACAGAGCTGCTACTGCACTGGATGGGCCTTTGAAAGAAGCTGTTTCTCAACATATCCCTCTTTTGGCTGTGGTTATTGCCTGGGACACTGCTGGGAAGGAATGATATGCCTGGAGACACCATATCTGGCGAGTAATGGGACATGAAGATGCGGAAAGTCAGGTCTGGAAGAGGCCCTGGTGTGAATATTGAGGCCGATAAGGCTGGGGACACCACGCGCTGGCCTTGTCTTCCCCCTCAGCATCCTCATGGGACCAGGGCTCCCTTCTCTGACGTGTAGACACAGCTCTGTTGTAGGGGATTTGGAAACTATACCCAAGTGGCAAATGAGAAAAACGCCTTTGGTGCCGCTGCTTTCCCCACGGTACTTCTCAGCCCTCCCTTGGGAGCTCCCAGCCAGGACCGCAGTAAGGTGAGATGCGAGGGGCTCACACAATGGGGAGGCAGCAGGCTCAGAGAAGCGGGGAGGTGGGTTATTTTGACCTGAGCCTGGGTAACTGGGGAGAAACACAGAGTGTCTGCAGCACCACAAATTGGGGCTTGAAGCGGGCTGGCAAGTGATGTTGTGTGTGAGAAGAGGGAAGTGTGGTTCACTTTCTTTTTTCCCCCTTCATGTTGTGATAATTATGTCTGCAAGATCAAATTAACACTCTTAAGTGTGAAGAGTAAAGCTCAGCCATGGGAGGAAGGAGCAAACTGCCTCCCTGCCAGAGGACGCCCTCTTCTCCTTGACCGCACCAACAGCTCTGTGCACCCACAGGGGAGGGCTGCTGCACCCAAATCTGTGCACCCAGCATTTTCCCTGAGTCCTTCCATGCCCCACCGTTACAACACTCACAGAGATGTGTTCCATTTGATTTCTCCTTTATCTTTCTTTGGGCCAATTCTACACACTGGAAAAAAAGAAAAAAGAATTAAAAATTGCTGGGTTTATGTGATTTCCAAGGCCAAGTGGTGATGGCTTGTTGGCTCATGCATCCATCACTGGGAAAGCTGGTAGGTACTGACCCCCTGAAATCTGGAGGGTGCAGGCCCACCTAAGCTCAAAATCTAGCGTCAAGGCAGGCGACATTCTCCCTTGCTGTTTGCCGTTGCTCCTGAGGGGAAGATATCAGAAAGCTCCTAGCCAGGAGCACACTGAGGTGATCCCCAGTGACACCAGGGCTCCCAGTGCCCTCCATTGCTTATATGCAATTGCTGATAGAGACCTTATCTGCCTTGCTGCAGAAATGCCTCTGAAGCCACTTCTCCATGTGCTTTTTCTTGACCGCATAGTGAGCTTTTTATCAAACGTATCTAGTAACATACTTTGCTGCTGCCAGGTTGAATTTTTTGCTCAACTTCTCCTTCACCCTTCTGACAAGCCACCACTGACTTGCTGTTACTTATATTTCAGTTGTTCTTAGAGGAAGTGATGGAAACTCCAACACACCCAGTGGTCTGAAACCATGCAGTGAAATACACCCCATGCTTAAGATTTATTTATTTATTTATGTTGCTGGAGGGGCACAGCGTTAGCAGCTACAAGTGGGGTGACCTGGGCCAGGCAGAACGCAGCTGCCACCCTCATCTCTGTGCTCACCGCCTCAGGCAACTGCGCCGTGGCTGCCACCCTCCTTTGTCCTCCCAGCTATGGGAAGATCAGATTTTTCACGCTACCCACAAAGTTTTCCTGCTACCCTCTACAGTAGGAGATGAGGAGGAAACTCGATCGCTTTTCCTTTAAGACCGCGAACTGAAAAAAAGCCAAACGCATTTCAGCAAATAATCCGAGGAGCCCGGCGGCCAGAAACCCCTAAGTGAGAGCAAACAATCCTTATCTGGCAAAGTTTTACGTTACTTAAGACCAGTGCAAGTTTAAAGGCATTTGTTTGTTGCCATTAAACACAAAGCATCTTTTCTGGGCAGCTCCTGTTAAATGGTTAGTCCCGAATATTTGTACCAGCACTTGTAACTTGCTACAGCCTGATTATTGGAAGTGGGGACTGCCAGCAACTGTAATGTTTTTTTTTTTTCCTGGTCTGAGGCCTCAGAGCACTCAAGGAAGGGATAAATATCACCGTCTTATGCCATTTACCTTGTGACTGAGGATAGAAATGACACTTTGTCACTCTGCTCTCTGCCACCAGCAGTGCAAAATGAACAAGGGCATCGGATTTCAGGACTGGTTGGCTCAAAGGAGGACTTTGTTTGTGGAGTCTGGCTCGAAAGGGCGTTAAAAGGACTGTAATCCCAAAGGGGGGGGTGGGCGGGGAGGGGTGGGAAGAGGTGACCTTTTGGTGATCTTCTGGGGAAAGGGCAACAGTGAAAGTTGGGCTCTGTAACCGTTAACTGGGCTCTGTAACTAAGTGCGAGGAAGTTAACCAAATGTCGAATCACTTGCTTGCAAGGAGCCCAGGAATCACTTATCAGCAATAGCCATACGCTGAAAAAACAGATCACATCATAGCGACTGCATGGGAGGTGTTTATAATGCCTCTTAGGAAAGGGACCGGCAGAGTTACCGCTTTCCGTAGCAGCAAACCCTTAGGCACAGCCCCTTGGATGTACATCAGGTTCACCTAGAAGTGATGGAGAAGGACTTTTCCACCCCCTGCCTTTGACTGGCAGGCTGGAGCTACCCAGCGCATGCTTGACACCCTGCGTGGAGGCTCTCGCCCATGCCACCCACAATTTGGCTCTGCCCAAGAGGAAGAAAATAGGGCCATGTTGTAGATCCTGGCCACTAAAACCTAAAAACCCAAACAGGATACTGGTTTGCTTCAAAGCCTTGCACCTAGCAAGGCAAGTAGCATGGTGTGGGGAGGTGCAAATCGTCACCTTGACTTCGGGCTCACACACAGAAGTGCCATGGTTTGCAGACAAGGGCTCGGTTGTGGCTGGGCAGTGTTTCATCTCACTTCTTCCATCATAATCCATTTGCATGCAGGGGGTTGGATTTTTAGACCATTTAAGGCTAACTCATTGCAATAGATTAATCGGCCGCTGTCCCAGAGGAGCAGCCGGGGGAGGGGGGGATTTAGGGAGCGCACAGAGCAGAAGGTGCTCTGCCAGCGGCAGGACCAGTGGCCTCTGCCACATTTGTGCCTGGGGTTGCAGCACGCCCATTACATCCCTAAAGTGTGCTCAGCTCCTTCCTGGCCCTGTGCGTCATGCCCTGAGCAAAATCTCTCTCTCTCACCCCGGAGAGGGGCAGGAAGCTTCACACGCCATGCCAGGAGCAGTGTACGGCTGCCCCACAGCCCGCAGAGACACACTTTACTTTCTCCCTCTCTTCCCTCCCCTATTTCTGCTCATTGCAGAGCTCACCCGAACTGCTTTGCTGTAAGATCCCTTCCTTGCTGCTGGGTTCGCTTGAAATTGGCCGGTGGATTCAAACTGTATCGTGGGTGGCTGATAGACAGGCAGATAGACAACATGATTGCAAGAGCTTCATTCCTGTAAGGAATTGGGCTAAAAATGACTCCTTATCCTAAGGGAGCTTGTCCAGCATGTCTCAGACTGAAGTATGCAAAGCAGAGAAGAACCACTACGGAGACAGCAATGGGTGCTAATTCAAGATCCAGTCAAATTTCTCCCCTATTACAGCCTCTCTGTTTGTCCTCGAGTCAATCCAATAATTTTTCTAATCCTCTGTTCCTTTTATGTAAAACAGAGCCAAAGGGGTGGGGGGGTTATTACCTTTTGGAGAGGGTATGATGGCTAAGTAAATCAGAAATCAGGAGTGCTTGGATCCTATGCCTAAGCCTAAATACAGCCTCGGTCTGGTGCCATCACCAATCATAATACCATAAAAAAAAATTTTTAAAAAGACTTCTGCTGCCCGGGTCCACATACCCAAAACCACATGCACAGTACGGATCAGGCTGCACTGGGTGAGGGAGGTACCAGCATGCATATTGCATCTGGCAACAGACTGGCACGCGCTGAAACAACCTTCTGCATCCTTCTGCTCCGGGGTTGGCTTAGGGATGAAGAGTGAAACCTTGTCTTTCCTCACACAAAGATTGAAAGGTGAAGCTAAAATCCTCCCCCCTGCCAATCTTCTCAGGGCCTAACAGAGGGCAAACACCTCCAGGGAGGCTGTGGGAGCCTGTCTTTCTAGTTAGGAGCTCTCAGCATGGCAAACACTGTTTGTCACAGGACAGGGGAGCTATGGCGTTGCAGCTGCCGCCTGTGTACAGGGATGTTACTCTGCCTCTAGATTTGCAGTCTGATGTTCCTGCACATTTGCAATCTCTGGGTGAGCCTGTAAGCTTTTAGTTTTATCACATTAACATGGAAGGTTCCTGGCTGTCTTCAAACCGCCCTGGGGATAATATTTGAAGCAAAGGGATAATGTTTTGCGAGTGAAGGTCCAAAATAGTGGCGCTTTCTTCCCATTAGCACCAACCACCCCTTCTGTGATGGGTGTTCACTGGCTGGGGGAAATGAATCCATGATTGCTGCCCATACCTAATAGGATTTATACTCCCAGAGCTGAAATCACCCACACAAGCAAGGCTAATGCTGGCACTTGCCAGCCCTCTCAAAAAAAAAAAAGGAAAAAAAAAGCAGTCATGGACTTGACGCAAATTGAATCACAGCTGCCAAATTCTCCCTGGGGATGTATGAGCTGCTAGGGACCCGTGGCTGTGTTGGAGACCATCGTCCTGTGGGTGAGCAACTTCATCCCAGACCCACAGAGATTGTTATTGTCTTGCCAGTGCGTTCCCACCGATGTGCTATTGCTGTCATAAAGATGGAACCTTTTGGTGTCCCCAAGGACTTGTGCTGGTGTGGTAGTGTGTTCTGCCACAAAATGATGTCCCTCATATGGTGAGAACTTCACTTACTGTATTGGTTTTTTCCTCCTCCATCCTCATTCCGTTCTCTCAGTACTTCTGCAATACTCCTGAGGCACTTCTGAATCCAGCTGACCTCTGGCTGTCTTTAGTGATCCTTCTAGCTGAGTTTGCAGTGAAGTTCCCTTTCACTTATGCTGTCTCTTCGCCTGAGCTCTGAGACCGTCTCCATCTTGGCCTTAAAACTCAAAATTAGGACAGCCCTTTCCCAAGGAAGCCCTCTCCAGTGCCAGCTAGGTAAGAGGAGGGGAACAGGCAGGAGATCTGTCTGCCGGGCAGACTCTTGTACATCCCCACTGGGCTGCCTCAAGCGCTGCTGGGGAGAACAGGCAGTGGCAGCTCAACAGAGCCGCTTCCTCCCTTCTCCCCAGCAAGCTGCCCACCTCGCCCATCTGATAAATGGCGGGCTGGAGGGGCGTTGGCACCAATGCTTTGTTTTAAATGCGCTGTTTTTCTAACTTCCCATCAAATCACAAGGAAGGGTGTACTCTGGTTCTGCTTCCTTTTGACCTCGCTTTAGCTCTTGGCTGCAAAGGGTGAGATCCCACGTGTGCGTTTCAGCATGTTTGTAGCAGTGCCACTCGCAGGGTGGTGATGGAGGTGTTTCGGGTCGGGTTGGGTTGGTTTGACACGGCTTGGCTTTGTTTTTCTTTCCAAAGATGGGCCTGATGAGGAAGAAGGCAGGGAAAAGTTGAATTAAGAAAAGGCAGCTTTTGTGGTTGGGGCGCAGGATCGGAGTCAGCAGATGCAGGTTCTATTTCTGGCACCGCAGTAAAACTTCCTAGATGTCGCTGGGCATGGCAGCTTATTGCACATCTCCACCTCGCCTTGCCTCCCTCCCGCCAAACAAGGAGTGCTCCAGCCCTGCCGAGCCTGCCGGGGCACGGGGAGGGATGCCGCTGTGCCGGCGG
>VZTU01032736.1:0-30671 GCA_013400835.1 Zapornia atra | reverse complement strand
GGCGGGACTGGGGGCGGCGGGGGGCAGCGCGCACCCGCCCTGCTCGGTGGAGCCGCCCGGGGGCGACGGGCGCTGCGGGCAGCGGCGGCAGGACCCTCTTCTGTCCGTCCCCCCTTTCTTGCCGCTGCCGCCACCTGCAAGTTGTGCCTCGGCCCGGGGGTGCGGTGTCATCCCCTGCGGGCGCTGCCGGAGAGGCTTCCCCCGCGGAGCCCCCGCCTTCCCGCTCCTTATTTATTTATATTAGTGGTATTTTTTTTTTTATTCTCTTCCCCCCGCGCCCCCCCATAATCCCGGCATCCCCTGCTAGGGAGCATCGGCCTTGGGGAGGAGGGAGGCGATGCTGCCAGCCCCCTGTCCGCTGATGCGGGCTCGCCGGGGATGGAGGCACCCTCTGGCCGGGGCACTGCAGCGAAGGCCCATCTGCTGCCCATGCTCGGCTTGCGAGGAGGGCATGGGCTGGGGATGCGTGCCAAGCCTGCAGCAAGCGAGAAGGAGTAACAGGAGTGTGCGCGTGGGAGGGAAAACATACATACAAATACATGTGTATGTTCATCATCAAACATCCCCTCTCCTGCTGCTCTGTCTCCATGTCAGATCGCTACAGTCACCCTGTTGGGAGCTGGCTGTGAAGGGATGTGGGCACCCAAGTTCATGCGGTGCTGTTGGGTTGTTTTTGGGCTGGAAGCAGCTGTGTGTCCTGCTGGAATGGCACAGGCTGGCATAGCTCTGTCCTTGTGAGAGTTTTGGTCCCTGGGGCAAGCGTGACAAGGGTGATGGGGCACACAGCATCTGCTGCAGCTCTAGACTTGCTCAGACAGCTCAGCAAGGGAGGGAGCGTGGAGTGGGATGGAGAGAGGCTCCTCTGAGTGCTTCAGCCTGTGGTTTTCCTTCGGGGATTTCCAGAGGCTGTGTTTCCGTGAGCTGTGCCTGGGTTGCTCCGAGCCCTGCCTGTTTCCCAGAGCCAGGTCTAGCACCTCTCTCCTGACCCAAGCTCTGCTCTAGGATGGAAGGGAGAGCCTGCCCCTGTCTCTAGCATGTGGGTGCTAAGAACCTCCTCTCCCAGAGAATGGCCCTCCAGTTAACTCCAAATCCCTCCCCTTGAGTGGGAAGTTCAAGCCCATGAAAACACTCTGTGGTACCACTGCTAACAACTATGAGTTTAGTCACCAGATTCCCCAGCACTGTGCAAACTGAATTCAAATTCCTGCCCACTCCTGCCCCTGTCTCCCTTGTCCCAGCAGGGTAGAAGTCAGGGGGAACCCTTCAGGCCCTGTCCCCAAAAGGTGGCTCTCATGCTCTGTAGATCCCACCTGCAGAAGTGCCGTTTGAGTCCAGTGGGAGCCTGTGACTTGGGGATCACTTGCAAATCCCTCTTGTTGAAGCCTGGTTGCTGCTTGCTCCTCTGTGAAGAGTTGAAATCAGGCAGGAACAGTCATTGCTTGGCTCTGAGACAGCAGAGAGCCATCTCGGAGGGGAGGAAAAACTAATGGGGTCCCTAACCACACCACCACCCCTGCTCCTGGTACCCCTCCAGATTCCAAACCACCTCCCTAAACACGGCCATAGTCCCTGTGCTGGGTTGGTTTTGGTTTTTTCAGCTTCAGAAGTAGTTCTGGTAACATATCCTCTAAGCTGGGGTGGGAGAAGAATAGTCCTGAGAGTTATTCCTGGGGAGCCTCCAGCCTCCCTGTAGCAATATAAAGCAGACTTTGAATGAAAGCCATTGCAAACTGCAGAACAGGAGCGAAGCTGTGACGCTGCCACTGCATGTCATAAAAGTCCCTGGAAAATTTATAGCCCCTTTACACCCTCAGGTGATTTTGCAGTAGTGGTGGTAAGAAATCCACTGCAAGGTATAACATTCCCTCCTTGTGAGGACCCTGTTATACCTGCACAGCTTGTTTAGGGATGCCCCGGATATGGCAATTATATCCTTAGGAGAGGAGAAGTATTCTGGCCTGCTGCAGAGGAGTTTTCTTGCCCCCACTCCTAATGCTGTGGCCCAGCTGCTGTCTTTTGTGCTGACACACCTTTGCTCTGAGGTGCTGCTGATGCTCATTTCTGTCAGTGGTGCCCAGAGTCTGGTGGACTGTTCCCAGGCTGGGTTCAGGGGCTGAGCTTCTATCTGCCCCCCTGTGAATGCCATGAACGTTGGAAAAAAGGGCTGCCTGCATGGCACACAGGGGTTGCTGTAGCAAGGAGGTCAAGAAGAGGAGGTGGAAAACTGTGTTTTTGCACAGATGTTAGCTTCAGGGGTGCTCACAACTTAGAACATTTATCTAGAGTACTTGTGCCCAACAGGAGACAGGGATAGCTGGTCTGGAGGGCTCTTGGGGCTGCTATATGGTCACAGAGCCTGCTTAACCTGAGCCAGGTGCATGACAGCAGGCCTGGGTACAGCTTGGGGTGCATACCTATGGAGCTTGTGTGCTCACGTGTTTCCCATGCACCTTGTGTTTACCCTTCTCCTTTCTCCCACGCACAACTGGTTAAGAGCGGTGTGACTTTGTGGCCTGCCAGATTGGTATAACGTGCTTATTGCATGTCTGTAAGGGATGCTGGTGTGGCAGATGTGGGTGGGTGTTTGCTGGGTGCGTGTAGCAGCACACATGGGTCCCGCCGGGTGCACCGCCCGTGGCACGCGTGCCCGTCTGCGGAGTTCATGCCCGCAGTAAATGGCGCGTACGAGCCGCCGCGGGTACAGCCCCTGTCGGGACAGCGCACCTAGATGTTATTGTGCGTGTTCAGTGTGTGAAGGACACCTTACGACAGACAAGTTTCTCTCTCCGTCCCTCCCTTGCTTTGACCTGTCAGCAAGCAGAGATAAACCCTGTCTCATGGCAGGGTTCGTAGCTGTGTTTTCAGCTTGTTGTGTCTGAGCTGCCTCCTAGCTTGAGAATAGCATTTCTGAGGTGTGCCTGCTATCACGAATTGACATCTTCCCCTCATCCCCAGCCCCTGCATTGGATCGTAAAGGTGGTGGAAGGAGGTTGGGGAATTTGATGGATAGGTGGGGCAAGCTGGGCCAGTGTTCATTCCTAAAGGCTGATTAGGTTTTAGGTGAAGTTAGTTGCTCTAAAACAACCCCTTTGTACATTGTTGGAATCTGTGACCCAATCAGTGGAATGTAGCTGGAGGAGGTGGTGCTAACGAAGGCTGGTACAGCCGACAATAACTCTGGCAGAGGAAAGCGGAGGGGGTACTGACTGGCACAAGAGGCATCTTCACATCTTTAGGTCAGTATAAGGTGCCTGAAAAGACTGGTTCCCGGTGTCAGCCCTGACTGTAGAATTAGAAGAGTGCAGCTAGTTGTCCCCACATGCTTTTCCCTACTGTCACTGTCACCCGTCAGGTCTACAACAAAAGGTCAGGCAATACTGTATTTGTCCTGATGACAGGATGGCATCTTGTGGTACTACAACAATGTCTTGCAGTGGGATCTGGAATTTTGGGAAGGTAGGCACATGGGGCAGTGCAATGCAAGGGGACGTGGGGGTACGTCTGAGGAATGCCCACTGCTCCCCATCCTGGGTGTTCTTGGAAATGTGGTGGCACACCTGCAGTGGACTGTGCTGTCAGGTCAGTGCTGCAGGCTGCCCTTGAGGAGCCTTGGCAGAGCTGCATGGAGGGTGCAAGCCTGGGATCGTGGGTGGCTCTGGGTCAGGTTTGGGGTTCTTTTTCAGTGAGTGCGTTGCTAAGACCGGGCTGCGCAGGTCAGAGCTGTACCGCAGTAACGGTGCAGTGCCAAGTGTCAGGACCAGGTGTTTGTCACAGGGCCTTGGGCAGAGTTGTGGTCGCAGAGCAACTGAGTTTCACCTTCTTCAGGAAGAGGTGGGAAGGGATGCCGTGTGCTGACGCAGCAGCATAGGGTGCACGAGAGCTTTGTGCCTCTGTCCCTGTGAAATGGGCTCTGGTTGCAGCTCTTGAAAAGGCAGAAACACAATTTTTTTACCTTCCTTTTCTGACTTCTTTGTGCTCCCTGCAGTGCAAACCCTTTACTTCCCTCAAACTCCTCCTGAAGCACAACAGGTGCCTCCTGCTCTTCAAGTCTCTGAACACTTGGAGCAGGGCAGGTATATTTTTGTGCTCAGAAACTTGCCTGTTAGAGCTGATGGGTGGAAAGGAGTGTAGCACTGCGCTCTGAGCTCTCATCAGGCAGGCTGAGGGAAGAAGCAGCATGAAGGGAACTGGCTGCCTTACAAAACATGAGGGCTTGTTCTTGAGCCATGATTTCGACAGTGATTATTCCCCGCTTCAGCATAGCAGAAGCTACCTGAGCTGTTCTGTGTGGGGGCTTTGGTCTTTCATACTGAGATAACCCCCAATTGAATAGGCAGCTTGATGAGCTCAGTTAATGGTCCCTGTTTCCCCAGCTAGGCCTGTGTCTAAATGGGCTGCTTTTTTTTCTCCTTCAAAATATCAGCCATGGCTGTGGGGTATGACCAAACTGAGCTCTGCCAGCAGCCTCTTTATCCTCTGATGCACAGGCTGCAAGTGGCAGCAGAGGTGGATGTGGCTGTCCAAAGGAGTAAGGGGGTGGGGGGGCAGTGGGGGCAACTCTTCTTTCTGAGGATCTTCAGTGCGTTGGACTTCATGCCAGGGTTTCTCTCCAGGGGCCCCAAAGCAACCTGCTAAGCTTCTTTTACAGAGGCAAGCCCCTTTACCTGGAGGTACAAAAACATCTTTCCCATTTCCCACCCAGGGAAACTGAGGCACAGAGCAGGGTTGTGGTGTGCGTAGTGGCATGCACAGGGGCTCAAGAGGAGAACAGTGCTTGAAGCGTACTTGCTTTGCTGGCCATTGTGGAAATGCCAGAGATCAGCCGGGTGTGGGTGCTGAGCAGGGGTTATCAATAACTTTCTAGTCACTGCTTGGATCCTACTGCCCTTTTCACCACAGATATCGCCTCCTCCTTGATCCGCAGCCTAATCTATAATCCCAGCTCCCTGCTGCCTTTCCCTAGGAGTGCTGTTTTCCCCTTGGTGTGTAAATCCTCACAGATTGTGCCAGGGTTAGCAAGCAGAATCGGACTGTCATCTCTTTAAGGCTTTGGGGTAATTTGTATCTCAGGATATTGCTGCATGTGTCTTGCATGATACCAAAGCTGCAGCAAGCAGATTTGAAGCATACTGAAAGACTCATGCAAATTAGACCCGCTGCATAGCGGCTTCGGCAACTGTGAAACCTGTGATCTAAGCACAGGTATCTGCTACACTGACTTTATCTGCGTTAGGATCCCCTGTTTCAGCATGCAGACACTGGAACTGAACAGAAAGCACAAGAGGCAGCATGGCAAAGCGAGATGAAAGGGAGTCTCTCCCCTAGATGCTGAGCCCTTTAAGAAAGAAGGGGAAGGTAAGCTGGAGCCCTGAGATTTTTAAGCTGGTTGTGCTGAGGCTGAAGAGAGGGCTATGGTAGAGCTTTTGATTCTTCCTTCCCCTGTCATGAATGCTCCTACCAGGGCAGTGGGGAAAGGGAAGAGGACGGAGGCCTGTGCTGACTGAGCATGTTGGGCATGGACAGATCTCGGAGGCTTCAGGAGCTGGGAAAGGTAGGGCTTTGGAAGAAGGGCTTGCTGGTGTAGGGGCTGAGAGTGGATTTTGCTTGCTGCGTATGAGCAAGTCCTGCGTTTGTGGAGCTTATAGTGCGAGGCTGGCTCTGAGGCAGAGCAAAGGGCAGGGCAAATCAGGAGAACGGTGCCCTGGAGTGATCAGCGTGAGCTGTACGCTGTTGTTTAATGACCCCATTGCAGAGGGAAACCTTGCTGGCCCTGGCATTCAGGGAGCCAACAGTTCCTGGAGGCCAAGGAGTGGGGCAGAAAAGCAGACCGCGCCACACTCTGCTTTCAGTTCAGTCTTCCCTGTATGTTATTTGTGCTAGCAGAACTGTCCTTACTGCCTCCAGAGCATTTTCAGTTCCTTTTTCTCCTTCCCACCTGCCCCAGCAGTCCTCTCCTCCCTGCCTTGCTCTATCACCAGTGCTGTCCAGCTGCAGCTTTCACCAGCTAACCACGATTGATGGAGGCAAGATGTACTAAGCAGCCTTGCTTGAAGGGGACGTGATTATTATTATTTTTTTTTTTCATGGGGCCATGTGAGGTCTCTGGAGAAGAGGTGGGTTAAAGGAATTGCTATTTCCTCATCAGCCCTGTGTCCCCAAATACCTCCTGTCGTGTCGCTGCTTGGTGCAGGCCTGACTGTTAGCAAGTGGCCGTTGTGCACTCAGATATGTGCTATTGGCACAGAGCCTCTGTGGCCTTGAAATCCCTATCTAGCAGCAATTTTTGGAGCAAGGGTTGACCACACCTGTGTTCAGCTTGGCCAGGAGGACGATGGGATTTCTTTTGCATAATTTAGCAGTCTCTTGAATTATTTATAGTGCAGTTGTGCTTTGGAACAGAATCTTCTCGCTTCCCATGAGTGCTGGGGGGGAGGGAAAGGGAGTTTGTCAGGCATCCAGAGTCTATCACTTAGCAATGACGAAGTGCTGTGGGTTTCCTTTCTGCCCGCGTCTGTTCACATATGCCTCCGTGCAACGGAACTGCCCTTGAAAATCCAGTTCTGGTTTCCACACCACTCAGGTGTGTGGTACTGCAGAGCATCTCCATGGCTTGGACCCTATGAGAGGTTTCTGAATTTGGAACCTCATCTTTGCAATAAAGAGACAGTGTCAAGCTGAAGATGGTGAATCTTGTGCTTGGATTTGGTCCCTGACTCAATAACAGTGCTGTGGATCTGGGGCAGGGATCATTTGGACTGTTCTCTAAAATACTCTGAAGCTCTGGGGTGATTTTTTTTTTTTTCTTTCAAAGGCCCATCTTGTCCTGCCAAAGTGGGTTGTTTTTAAGTTCAGCATGACATGGTCCATTGGACTTTACATGAGATCATCAGGACCTGAAGACTTGAGAGATCAGGTGGTTGAGCAGCAAACTGTGCAGCTGAAATATCTGTAATTTCTCAGTGATTAAACCCTGAAGAGCAGTTGAGGGCAGAGGGAGACTGGGGCAATTTTTTTTTACAGGTTCTTGCAGCAGAGGAGTATTGTGAGCTATGTGTGAGCTTAATGCCCTTTGGCCCTCTGCCTCACTGGGACAGGTTGCTGTACCATGAAGATGTGCTATCCTGTTCCTGCCCTGCTTGTTCTGATGATGGCAACGTGACTGGTTTTTTTCCACCTGCATTGCACACCCTTCTCATTTGCTGTTGGTTTTCCTGGTGTGCTTATACATTAGTTTTGTCTTCCTCCTCTCCTTCCGTTCTGACCTGGCTGTGGCAGCTGACTTCTCAGAACAGCTAGAGTTCAATATAAATGTTTGTGTTATGGAAGACCTGGAAAAGAGGGGGGAGCTGAGGGTGGTGAGGGAAAGGGACTTGGCCTGTAATGAAGTGACTGTGGCAGCAAACTGCTCTATCTGCTGTTGGACAGAAATGTTCAGCTTCCCTGTTTTTATCTGCACAATGTCAGTTTGTGGCTTTTGCATTTAGTGAAGGGTTGGCCAATCACCACCTGGCCCTGGCTGGGTTCTTCAGCCTGAAACAAAACCCATCCTTTCATGGAATGATTTTACCTCCTGTCAGGGATGTTGGCAACTGGCTAAGTGCAAAATTCCTTCTAATCCTTCCCAAGAAATAAGAAGAAGGGAAGAGCGGGATGAGAAATTGTATCAAAGCCCATGTGGTACTGAGGGTGGCATTTGATAGCACTCATGAGGACAAGCTTTCTCCTTTTCCTGTCACCTGCTCCCAGTCTTTTCCTCTTGGTTTAATGAGGAGGTCAGGGTACTGCTTTGCTTAGTGAAAGGGAATGTTTGTACAGAAGAAGTAAACATATTGTTGAGACCCAGGCCTGCTGCAATGCCTGTAAACAAGATCCAGCCGTCTGTGGGAGGCAGAAGAGAGATTTATGTGACCCCGAGTTAAGTGCATTAGGAGGCTTTTGATTTCATTCTGGGAAACTGCCCCTTTTTGTGGTACCATATGCCTGTTGCCAGCATAGAGCCGTTACTGAAGATTTGGTTTGTGTGGATTTAATCTGAGGGGCTGTGATGCTGCAATCAGAAGGATTACATAAGCAGGGGGTTGTCTCTGCAAGCTGGAGCCCGAGGTGCTCTGTAGAGCCCCGAACCCATGCCCTTTGTCCATCTCGGAGGTGGGAGTCCAGGCTGATTTACTTCTGCCTTGGGGCAAGGCATTGAAGAGTTCTCTGCCTATCAGCGCTTTCTTTCTGAAATAATAACAAAGTGAAGTGGCAGCGGGGAACCAGGCGGCACTGTGTCGAGGTCTTGCCTCAGCCTTGAAAGAGGAAATGAAGAACAAAGGCAGAAGAGACAAATAAATAAGGGTCTGTTCTTGGTCCAAGAAAAATTCCCATGGGTTCGTGTAACATTCTCAGGAAGACGTGACACTCCCTGGGCTGGAGTTGGTTTTTTGAGAAATAAAATGAAAGGAGAAAGAGGCAAGAGGAGGAGGGGACAGTCGGGGATGGGGAGGAGTGGAGGAGGGAGAGACACCCTAGAGAAACCTCTCAGCATGGAGTCAGGTTTCTTTGGCTGTTCCTGGTGAAGAGGGGTTAATGCTCTTTGCATGGGATTGGCTGGTCACCAGACATTCGGAGAAGAGGGGGATCTGGGGGCTGCCAAGTGGGACCCCTGTGGCCTGAAAGGAGGGGAGGAGGGGAAGGAAGAGGCTGGGAATGCTCTTCCAAGCAGTAATAGATCGGCTACTGTGGGAAAGTGAGTGCACTGCCAAACCCCAAGTGGTTGGTGATGGATGGGGGAGGAAGGAGGGTGGGGATGGAGGGCCAGCTCTTCTCTGGCCGCTAGGATCTCACTGTTGTTTCATGGTCTCTCTTTATTTATTATCTTCCTGGGGTTTAATTACTCCCCTCTCCTATCCATCTTGGGGAGCTTTTATCCTGGGGATGCACAAACAACTGCCACCCGCTTCAAAAATAGCTGGAGGCGACGTGGTTTCTGCCTGCCTGCGTGGGTCTGTGCACTCTACCCATCACCATGGCATCAAGTGCTTCTTGCCTCCTCCCTCCTTTAACTGCCTCGCTCTGGGCCCACAGGGCACCCACCTTGCTGCCTTCTGGGTTATTCAACCCACATCTCATTGCTTGGGCTGTCACCTGGTCCTCTGGAGCTCTCCTGCTTTCCTTTGCCCAGGACTTATGTGAATGGTCTGGTACGTGTCTCTTCACCCATGGGCCCTCCGAGTAATCATGATGTCCCATTTTGGTGCTGTTCTCAGGATTTGTGACTTGCACTCCGCTTGCTTGGCACACACAGACAGTCTGCTGGGGTGTGCTTTGAAAGCAGTTGCCTGGATTCTTCCAGATCCCTCCTTGAGACTTGCACCTTCCCTGATCCTGTTGGGAGGGGTTAGTGAGCTTGTGGTTGTGGAGCAGTGCTTAAAGTCCTGTAACTTTGAGCATCTGAGGATGTATTGACATGGTACAACAGTTCTGGTAAGAAGTGAACTGGTGAAATAATTGAAATAGTTTCTGCTGGTCAGCTGCTCGTTCCCATGCCTAGGCACTTTTTCTTTAAGTTTATTTTTAACCCGGTTGGATCTGCTGCTGATTTGGCTTTACAAAGCAGACTTTCATGCGATTGACAACTTGAATTCATACAACTGACAGCTGAGGGGTGGTGAGCTGTGAAGGTGGTGAGTGAGGGGAGAGAACCTATGTAACAACAGCCTGTGTTACCATGCATTTCACTTGGGTCTCCAAAAGCGTGATTTCCTTTCATCCATAGGAAAACAGGTTTTGTCCTGTCCCTCTCTGCCAGACACCAAGACTAGTTGGGAGTTCTTGCATACTTCTTTGATTACCCCATGGCCTGTGTGAAAAAGTTGGGGTTTTGGGTAGTTTTGTCCCTTTTTCCTTTCCTTGTTCATCATCTCATGATGGAAGATACCTTCCCTGTAAGACACCAAGGTCAAGAAGCAAAAGAACCAGCCAACTCCATTTTGGTCCGCTGTAACTGCTGCACTCTTGAAGCAGTGAGCTGCAATAGTACTGTATTTGGCTGGGAGAAAGGCCTTGCATCCTTGGGGATGGGGGGGTGGGTATGTGTGTACAGCAGACTGCAATGAGCAATGCCTCAACTCACCCTCTGATGTCCTGAGAGACTGATCTTGGAGCCAAGTGATGATGCAGTCTCCAGGGCCATCACAGCGGACTTCGTGGAAACAGATGTTTTGAGGAGGCAGTAAGCAGGGTTGAAGAAGAGTCCTTGCAGGATATCAGGCGTAAGTGAAGGAGAAAGAAGGATAGCAGAAGTGTAGCAGCTTGAGCTGAAAGAGCACCCTAAACAGTGGTGCTAAGAAACTACAACTGTGGCTTCTAAGAGCACCTGAAGGATCAGAGTGTGCTGAGGCATCTCTCATGGAAGTTCCTATGGTGAGACTGGCTTTAGCTGGAGAGAGGAAATTAGTTACAAGGGAGCCCAGTACAGTTGAAGGACACTGAGATAGATTCGAGTGGAGTTGGAAATCCAGCTTGAGGTTTTCTTTAGCTTGCAGTATTGTCCCTTGTGATGTCCAAGTACTCATTGGATAAAATTAAATTGGTGTTTCATTGGCCATTACTGGATTTCAGTAGAATTTTCTAGTCCTCTCTGAGCAGATCTTCTTTAAAACTGGGGGCTGGATAATTATATAATTATGCTGCTATTAGTATTATGGTAGATATAGTAAGAACAGTCTGTTCAAGTGGAGGGTTTTATAATGGACTCTGAAAGTAGTGAACACCTTCAGAGATGCTGGTCTGTTCTGGAAGATCAGTCTTGAGCTAAAATCCCACCAACAAAGACTGCTTTATCACCAGGTCCCATGTGCTCTGTATGGAGGACTAAATGCTGCTTTGTCCCAGAGTGTACAGCTATCTCTGTGGCTGGAGATGTGGCATCTAAAATAACGAGGCTTAGTCCACCAAAGAGCTTGACAAGACACTTGAGAGAACAGCAGCAGTGAAAGCCTGTGGAAAGCATGGAGTCCAGAGGTAGTACTCCAAATGCCAGTACTTCAGTCCTGGCACTTCAGGAGTTGAAGAGATTAGGGCCCATTGGTACTTAAAAAGCTGAAGGATTTTTATGGCCTCCATGTTGTTTTCCAGGTACAGCACATTGTAGTTACTGGCATGGTGCACTTCTGTTTCCTACAAGAGTGTGCAGGAGAAGACACCTGTTTTATATTTTTGCCCTCAGATGCTTGTGGTCAGCTGGGACCTAGCAAGGCCTTGCACACAATCTTGAAGCTCATTGCTGACCTGATGCACATCATGTGTCTGCCTTCAGTGGGAAGGGGAAGGCTTCCCAGCTGCACTCTCACCCTTCCCTGGCCAACCTCACCTTAGCCTTGCACAGAATCACCCTTTATCTGTCTCTTTCCTCCTTTCAGTTCTTTCTTCCTGGCCTGATGGCACCTGTTCATGGTGTGTGAATAGCAGCTCTGGAATTCAGTTGGATGCTGCAGTGGCACCCTATTGAGAGTGGTCACCTTATATCTCTGCTCACCTCTCTGTTGAAAGGGAAGAGAACATGGTTAGGGCAGAGCTTGGCTCTCCCTCAGCCTCACCTTGCTTCTGAAGAGTAACTGCTGAGTGGTTTGCTTCAGCTGGTTGTGCTGGCAGCAGGTCAGTGGCACCTTGCAGTCAGTTGCCTCCATGCTGCAAAGGAAACATATAGTGTGAGGTATTGTTCTTTTGCATCAATGCTGTATGAAAGTGGCTCTTGATGAATGTCACAGAAGGTGGTTGTATTCTGACCTTGAAACTTAAATGGAAACTGATAAGAACCTGCTCACGTTCAAACCACCTTGTACTGTGGCTGCTCAAACTTCCTGCTGACATCATCGTAGCTTGCAGTTTGTGAAAAACACCATTGCATCCTTCGCGTGAGAGAAATGCTCAGCCCTACCTACCTTCCAGTACACACGACTTATCTTCACTTTCCCTGCTGTCCAGCTTTGTAAGATAATCTTCTCCTATCCTTAAGTAAAGTACAGTCCTGCTGCCACTCAGATTTATGCTATTTTGTGGTTTCTCCTTCCTTCCGTAGGTGTTTGCAGAACAAAAGTAATTTGAGAACTTGGAGTGTTTTAGGGTACTGTGACACTGTGTGTGGTGATGCCTGTGCCCTGCAGATGGCAGGTGGGCCTAGTGCTTCAGAAGTGTGGAGCCTGTCCGCTTGGCTCTAGCTAGAGCAGAGGGAGACTGGCCCCCAGTGTGGAGTGGGGGATGGAAGTCATGCTGGATCTTAATCTGCCGCATGAAAGCGATTCTAATTTGAATTGTTGCTTTGTGTTGAAGTTTGAGTGATGGGCAAATATGTTACTGCATGGGTGTTATGGGATAACTTTAGGCAGAGGAGATAAGCGTGTCTGTATCGGGGGGGGGAAACCAGAAGCTTCTACCCTGATCTGTCCTCCACAGCAGCTTTTCCCCTGTAACCACGGGAGAGGTCTAGGGAGTCTTGAGTCCTGTGCCTTAACAAGATGGAGTGTTGGGTATTGTGGCCACATCCAGTGGCCTGTTGATTGGCCTCTTGCCAGTGTCCTCCAGAAGAGAACATGAGGGCTGGTGAACTGCCAGCTCTTAGCAGTGCATAACTTTCTGGTTCCTTGAAAATCAGGATATGATTTCAGGATGGCATAAATCAACTGGTCACTTGATATAACGGTAGAGTAAAACGGTAACAGGTGCCTGGGGATAACTCATATGTATAGCACTTCTAGCTTTCCTCCTCCTCTGAAAGCCCTTCCCCTGCATGGCAGAGACATAACTCCTTCAAGCAAGGGAATATCAAAGGGTTCCCTTACAAAAAGAAGCTTTCAGTTTCTCTTGCTGAGACTGAATGTTGCTGAGGTGGCTTATAACTGCATATTCCCTAAAGAGCTTTGTCTTAATGGAGCTGACTGTCCATATTCCTTCTGGCTTTTTCTTCTGCTTGAACATGAAAGCTTTTCTTGCTGTTGTTTTTAACCTGACAGCAACCTGATCACTCTCCCTGAGATCAAGTTGACTTTTTTTCTCCTCCTCATTCAAAATTGTCAGAAGGGAAATATCTCTTCTAGCTGTTTTCTGTGTTCCTGTTAACTGATGGCTGCTTTGTGACAGAGCAGCTGGGCTCTTTTATGACAAGCTGAGATGTCTCCCTGACTGGTACCTCCTTTCTCATTTCTACCACACGTAAATGTGCTGGATGGGGAAGTTGGGTAATAACATCTTCCTCCCCTGCTGGCCTTTGTCTCCAATTAGCTACCACCCAAAGACACATCTCTCACTGCAGCGCTGATCAGAGGATACGGGAGGGGATATGTGACTGATGTTTTTTCGCCTCTCAGCCCACCCAAGGGTGCATGAGCTCTCCCTCTCCACTCCCCAGCAGAGGAATCCCTGGCATGTGAGAATGGAGGTGACTCTGAGAAGACGTTTTGATGAGGAGACAGCTTGCTGCTTTGCTTCCCTCCCTTTTAGGAGGGGATAGGAGATGGGTTCACGTTCCTAGTCCCTAAAAAAGACAACTGAGACGTAAGAACTTCCTCCTGGGACATGTCAGCTGCAGAACAGCAGAGGGTACTGCAGGGCCAGCCTGCTCTGTCAGAGCTGCAGGGGATGGCTGTGTGCACCAGCCCTGCTCTCCCAGGCACACGCTGCAATAACAGGAGGCAACACAGCCATGTACGGGCAGCGGGTGAAGAGCTGCAGAGCTGTGTGCTGGGCCTGACAGATATTGATGTATGTAATTGTCAAGCGAGGAAAACATGCTTTACTTCCTAAACCCATGTGTCCTGCTACGTTGACATGGCACACCACCTGCCAGAAAGTTAAGCAGTTTGTATTGACTAATGACCTTTTGTCTGGGAACTTCCTGAGGCATGCAGAGCATCACAACCACCTGAGAAGATGGAGGTGTGCCTTGTGTGACTCCTTCAGCACCTGTCCACTGTCCTGAGCTGGGCCAGAGAAAGCTGGCAGCCCTGCATTTGTGTGTCCTGTAGGAACTGGAGTGAAAGGAGCATTACCTGGCAGCCATCAGGACTGCCTTGTTGGAGCAGGCCAGCTGTTCATCTCACCTGTGCTTTAATGTCTGAGAACAACCTGATGTCTGGAGGTAATGTTTCGGAGAAAGTGTGGGACTCCTGACTGGGGAAAGCTGTATTGATTTACCAGGGAGGGACGTTTTCTTCTGACAGCCAGTTGCTGCTAATTTAGTGTTTCAACTTCCTTGTGCCCTTCCTCTCCATTCTTCAAGACAGCAAAAACTGGTGACATGTAAGAAGCCATTGTGCACTCCCCTACCTTCCAAGTGATCTAACTGCTTCAGCAAGACATTAATGGAGATTTAAGGGAAAAAAAAAAACCAAGCAAAGCCTAGACACAAGGAGATGCTCTTGGGGGTTCCTGCAGCCCTCTGTTTTGACAACAGTTTTGAAAGAAAGTTTTGACAACAAGTCCCAGGATAGTGCTTTCTGGCTTTGAACAGGAAAACATCTAACCCCTTAATGTCTGGGCCACCACAAAGATGGTGTCCCACCAGTTGGGCTGTGACCAGGCATGTGGGGTCAGGCTGTGGAGCCCTGGCAGGTAGATGCAGGAGGCCCTGGCATGGTGCTCTGAGGCTACCTGCCATTTCTTCCTTCCCAGCTTGCCTGACAAGATGGCCTCCTGGGGCTGCACAAAGCCGCACCCTGCCATTCTGCTGACCTCTGTTGTGTCAAATTATATCAAAACCCATAACAAACACTAACAAATAAGATCATGTTATCTTTTTTCCCCTCCCATGCCAATGATGTAACTTTTATGTCAGCTCCAAGCTTGCAGTCCTTCCTCCTTCAGAGTGTGACATGGTACTCCTCACCCTGCTGTCTGAGCATGGGGATGGTGTTGGTGGATGGTGGTTCTCACTTAAAAAAGGCAACTGCAAAGTGTCCAGAAACACTTGCCACTGAGCTGTAACGTATGACTGCTGGCAGCCCCTCTACCAAAGTCCGTACTGGAGCCATCTGTAGAGAGCCAGATATGTTTTCCTTTGGGCAGTTGCCATCTGTCGACATGCTTTATGGCTTTTCACTTTAGTATCAAATTGTCTCCCAAGTTAATCAGTAAACGTGCTTTGCTGTATTTTACTTAATACCCTCTGAAGTGGTGGGAGCAGCCTGGCTGCTTCTTCCCTCCCCTCATGTGAGAAGCCCTGGACCAGGCCCTGTGTAGGGCCGGTTATGTGGGGCAGCCTCCCAGGGGCAGGGGACCGCCTCCAGCAAAGGTGTTGCTGGCCCTGTTGCATACTGGGTGAGGCTTTATAAGTGATGGCACAGGATGTGTGTGGAGCCTCAAGAACTTTGCCTCTGGGAGGAGGACAGTGCTGGGGTGGAGAGCCACAATGGGGTAGTGTGCTGTGGATGGGGCGCAGCCATCTGTGGGGCTTTGGCAGGGTCTCTGCTTCTTCACTGCTGCTGCACCAAGGGTTTCATGCTCCCGGAAGGAGAAGATAGCCCTGTTTAGAGGTCTTTTGGGTGACTTTGTTCCCCTGCTTACCTTTGCACCAACCTTCCATTCTATAAACAGCAGAAGATGAGCACCTTTCCTTAGGTGAGCTTAGTTTTTTCTTTCATTTTCTTCATTTTTCTTCTCTTATTTTTTTCCTTCCTTTTTCTGGATTATAGGCAGAGAAGCAAGGGAAGGCTGAGAGCAGCTCCGTGATCCCTGCCTGGGCTGGAGGAGGGGAGGGTGGTATAGGGAGAAAATGAAGGCAGTATTCCATGTAGCATGGAAGGAAGGGCTCCATGCCACTGGCTTGTTGCTGGCTTGACATGGATCCGTCATGATGGCACAGTATTACAGGTGGAGACGGCTGTGTGTTTATTTTAGCTACCTTGATCAGATGCAAAAGACCCTTAGTGTCTGGACCACAGAAAGCAAAAGGCAACATCTGGAGATACAGTGAACCTGAGCAGCACAGGAAAAGAATACAAGTAACAGAAAGTTAATTTTTTTTTTCCTGTTCCCCTTGTGAACTTGGGTAGAGTTTCCTGGGAACAAGGGTGGTTTTTAGGGCGTGTGTTGAGCAAACACTGAAAAGACCTAGTGAACATAGGTGTTTTCCTGGCTCTGGCAGCCTAGCTAATGATCTTGGTCCTTTAAACCTGCCTCTTATACCAGCCATATTTCAACAATGTATCCCCTCTCCCTCACGTCGCTCCTACTCTGTCTTCATCCTCCCCCAACCCTCCAGTGATGCAGGGCCTGAAGAGGCTTACATTCATTCTGTTTCCATCAATGAGGAAAGACAAATCTGCCAAGTGTGGTGAGTTCACTAGATCGTGAATTCCTCTTGTTCTGGATTTCCTGTCTTTCTGCCTGTACCAGTGCCTCTCTTGTCTTTGTTAGTTTATAAGACTGTGATTGATCTAGAAGAGGTTCAGCTTGGTGTAACCCAGCTGAGGTAAAAGGCCTGCTGAAGATGGTAGCAGGTGTGGGGAGCAGTTCTTGTATTCAAGTCGCAAAAGATGCATGTTGNTTTTTTTTTTTTTTTTTGGACTAGCTTTCTGCCATCCCCAACTTGTCTTTCTACCAGTGGTAAGCTTTTTGCACCTCAGTAACAACTGATTGTGACTTTTGTTTTCCTGGCTTTTCACAGGATGAAGATGAGACGCCATAAGCTCTTTCTGACTCTCTGCATGGCTGGTCTCTGCCTCATCTCCTTCTTGCACTTCCTCAAGGCCCTTTCCTATGTCACCTTCCCCCGGGAGTTGGCTTCACTTAGTCCCAACCTTGTCTCCAGCTTCTTCTGGAACAATGCCCCTGTCACACCTCAGGTCAGCCCTGAGCCAGGGGGTGCAGAGTTCCTCCGCACACCCCTGTACTCCCACTCCCCCTTGCTCCAGCCCCTGCCTCCCAGCAGAGCCAGCGAAGAGCTGCACAAAGTTGAGTTTGTGCTGCCAGAAGATACAACAGAGTATTTTGTCCGTACCAAAGCTGGCGGCATTTGCTTTAAACCAGGCACCAAGGTGTTGGAGAAGCCACCCGTGGGAGGGCGGCCAGAGGAGCGAGCAGATGGCGCGGCCTCGGGGCGGCCGGCTCGCAAGCCGCTGAGCGCCAGCAGGACCAAGCGGCGCAAGTGGGTGGAGTGTGTGTGCTTGCCCGGCTGGCATGGTCCCAGCTGCGGGGTCCCCACTGTTGTCCAGTACTCCAACCTGCCCACCAAGGACCGCCTTGTGCCACGGGAGATCCCCCGACGGGTCATCAATGCTATCAATGTCAACCATGAGTTTGACCTGCTGGACGTCCGCTTTCACGAGCTGGGAGACGTGGTGGATGCCTTTGTGGTGTGTGAGTCAAACTTCACAGCCTACGGAGACCCACGGCCCCTCAAGTTCCGGGAGATGCTCCTCAATGGCTCCTTCGACTACATTCGCCACAAGGTGCTCTATGTCTTCCTGGACCACTTCCCACCTGGTGGCCGCCAGGATGGCTGGATTGCTGACGATTACCTGCGCACCTTTCTCACTCGGAATGGCATCTCTCGCCTCCGCAACCTGCGGCCGGACGATGTCTTCATCATTGATGATGCTGATGAGATTCCAGCCCGTGATGGTGTGCTCTTCCTCAAGCTCTATGATGGCTGGACGGAGCCCTTTGCCTTTCACATGCGCAAGTCACTCTATGGCTTCTTCTGGAAGCAACCAGGCACCTTGGAGGTGGTCTCAGGCTGCACCATGGGGATGCTCCAGGCTGTCTATGCTACTGATGGGATTCGTCTGCGGCGACGCGAGTACTACACCATGCCTGGCTTCCGGCAGTATGAGAACAGCACAGGACACATCTTGGTGCAGTGGTCACTGGGCAGCCCCCTCCACTTTGCTGGCTGGCACTGCTCCTGGTGTTTCACCCCAGAAGGGATCTACTTCAAACTGGTGTCAGCCCAGAATGGGGACTTCCCCCGCTGGGGTGACTATGAGGATAAACGAGACCTTAATTATATCCGGGAGCTGATCCGGACTGGTGGCTGGTTCGATGGTACTACGCAGGAGTATCCCCCTGCTGACCCCAAGGAGCAGATGTACGCTCCCAAGTACCTGCTCAAGAACTACCAGCGGTTCCGCTACTTGTTGGAGAACCCCTACCGAAAAGTGGAGGGTGCTGGGTGAGGCCACCAGGGCTTGTGTGGGAAATCAGAACTTCACAACAAAGGGAGAGTCGGGTGTTTTCATCTGTTCCTTTCTTTTTTGTTTTATTTGGTTCTGGGTGGGGTGTGCCATTTCACCGGGGTCTCTGCCCTCTCTCCCTCCCTCCCTTCCCTTCTTCCCTTCACCCCAGGGTGATGCCTGAGGACACTAATTCCTATCCTGTGAAGGGCAGGAGGAGAAAAGATGTTTGGGACCTACTCTGGCAGTAGCATAAAGACTTTTCTGCATCTCCCAGCCCTCTCCTGCTGTCTGGAGAGAATCTCTGCGGCCAGCTGGCAGATCCTCCTCTGGGGGAGGCTGGGAGGGTCCCATGGGGAGAGAGGGCAGCTGTTCCCATCCACCCTCATCCTTTGTGGATCGGAGCAAGCACAGATGCGAGCCTGGGCTATTCAGTGAGTGTGTGAGTCAGTAGGCACAAACCGAAGCGAGTGGTCACGTGTGCAGATGTGTGTCACAGGCATTTTTTGGATGAGTGAATGTGCAAAAGCATCTTGGTATGCATTTATTTTTTGTATACCTCTGTATTTGAAGTGTATTTTGGGGAAGGGAAATCCTTTGCTTCCAAGGTATTCTCCCCAAGATGCACCTTCCTCCTGCAGGCTTAATGCATCTATCCTGGGCTGTGTCTTGCCCCGATGCTCTGCCAATCCTGGAGCAGGCAGATGGGAAGCAGAGGAGAAAGCAAATCTTTTTATTTTTAAATTTTTTGGCTCCTTTTTCACCCCTGTCCCCACAACACTGCGCTGGCTTGGCCCACAAAAGCTGAAGCAGCTTCCTTGCAGTACGGGCTTGTACTGGAGCTGGGATAAGCTGCAGGGAACTTAATCAGATGTCGGGAGTGTATGTTTACAAGTGCATGGTTTCCTATGTGCATGCGTGCTAACATGCATGGTTTTGGTATGCACGTGGGCGTTTGTTACCAGACTGGGGGGGACGGGGACATAGTTGAGCTTGGGGGTGTGTGCTTTCAGGAAACGGTGGGATCCAGATGCTGTGATCTCTGTGTGAGCATGGACGGCTTTTTGGGGAATTCACAGGAGAGGGTCAGGAAGAGCATTGGCCCTACACAGCAGTGTGGGACTGTTGGGTGCCTCTCTGGCTGCCCCTGCAACCCCGTGGGCTGTGCCTGTTGGGGGGTTGCTGCTTACACATGCTGGCTGTTCCTTTTGCCATGGATGGCAAAAGGAGAGGAAAAAAAGGGAGAGGAAAAGGGCAAAGCTCTGAGTCAGCAAGGGGTGTTGTGGGGAAACACAACACCTGTCAAGGCACAGGATCTATCTTCTCTTAGGGTGTGAGGGAGCTCATGGAGAAATGGGCCATGGACAGTCTGCCCCTGAGGCCAAGAGACTCTTTCAGGACCATCATGCAATCCAGTCAGTGTGTGTAGCCCACATGTGTGGCCTAGGCCATGCAGACAGGGCCATGCAGACAGGACCATGCAGAGGGGGCATCTAGGAGCTCACTAGTTGCAGCTGGTTGGGCTGGTGTCTGCTCAGAGTTTGACAGTGATGGGTAGTCAGGATACAGCCTGTTGTTGTATTGGATTGATTCAGCTCATTGAGGAGGCAGATCTACATCTCTACCCTTACCACCCTTCCCTAGCAGATGGCTTGACAGGGTGCCCAGAGCCTGGACTGTAGCAAGCAGAGGGTGAAAAACAAACTTGCTCTGTTAGCCTTGCAGTGGAAAGACTGGCTTATGTTCCAAGCAGAGAAGTAAGGATCATATGGAGGAGGAGGAAAATGTTGACAGTGACCCTGAAATCAGGCCAGCTGTGCTGAAGCAGGAGGGTTTCCACTGTTGTTACCCCATCAGGCTCCATGTACCTGTGTTTTCCAGCCCTTTGCCACCCTTACACCTTGTTCTCTGTATCTGTCTCCTTTTCCTCTCCTATTCCCCTCTCTAGAGAAGTGAAAAGCATCAACAAAAACAACTTGATTGCCTAATAAGACTGAGACTGGAACAGAATGAAGATGAACATCTTTTTCTGATCACACTGAGATGGAGATCATTTCAGCTCCTTCCACGTCTCATATGCCATAATGCCTGCTTAGAACAGCTTTTTTGTTGGTTTTGTTTGGTTTTTAGATCACTGTTTTCACTTCTGTTGTGTTTTCCCCACAGGAAGCAAAGTCCCTTTTGGGAACTGAGTGGAGAAAGCAGCTTTGGTAGGCAGAATGCTCTTCCCCCAAAGGGAAGCTATGGCTCACCTAAGTCCAAACTTGTTGATGCAGCAAGAGGGAGTCTTGTCGCAGTCACGGGGTCCTTTTGCTGAGCAGTTATGTGGAGCTCTTGAGTATAGAGAGGTTACAGAGAAATGGGGACCCAGCTGAGAAAGGAGGAGCTTGCGTTGAGCAAGATGAGAGAGCGGTAGCACTGAGGTTGCAGCACAAGGGGAATCTGCTTTCCCTAGGGACAGCCAGAGGAGAGCAGGTGTGTTAGCTCATGGGATTCAGTAGCAGAAACGTATGGAAGGCAAAAACTATTTCTCATTTTTCCGCTTGGAAGGGAGCCCAAGTCCTGCTCTCAGACCTTTGCCTTATCTCATTGTCAGCTACACAAGTCCAGTGCCAGGGCTTGCTGAAGACAGGAAAGAGTCTTTGCACGGATGCTTTGGCAGCACCAGGGCCCTGTGGAGCAGGGACTATAGTGTGTGCATGCTGGGGCTGCACCTCATCTTCTACAGTGGGAGCAGCCTCTCCTCTGATACCAGGGCTTTGTGTGCATGGGTGTCCTTCGGAGATTTTAGTGCACCACAAGTCATGTTTTCATCCCTGATGTATGTCCCTTGTGTCTTGGGAGTTTCAGATAAGCCCATAGCTGCAGTATCTGGACCTCCTATTCCTGAAGTACAGCCTGGTGCCTTCTCTCCCCTCTCCTCCATTATTTCCTCCATCATTCTCCACCTCTCCCTCTGAATTGCCTCTGTCTTCTAACCCCCTTGGGCAGGAAGAGAAGGTCCTTCTGGAATAGCAATGCTGGGGCTCTTCTGCAGGACTCTGGCCCTATCCACCTCCTGGACTTACTCACTTCCTTATTCTTAGGAAATTAAATTTAAAACAGACTTCTGTTGTGGTGGGAGGAAGGGTCTTTACAGCTGAAATGCATTCCTTTTTGTTTGTCAAAAATCGTTTAAACATTTTTTGGTTTAAGGCCAAACCAGTCAATGTTTCTGTCTAATTTGTCTGGCTAACCCTGTGTTTATTATCCTTAGGGAGCCAGAGTGCTTGTCATTAAAAATCTTCCTCCTTGTCTCTGGAGGGGATGAAGACTAGTGACTTTTGCACAGTGATTTCTCAAGGCAGTGGCTTGCTCTCTGTCCAGCCTTGCCTGTCCCGCTGTGCCTGGGCCTCTGGCCAACACACATGGGGGGACAGTCACCCTCCCAGATAACCCCCACAGGAGGGAATCCAAAAGCATGTACGTGTGTGGGGTGGTGAGAGAGACAAAGGAGGAGGCAGGCTCATATCAGATCTTCATTTCACAGTGCTTTACTCTGAGCGTTGAGGCTCCTTGATCTTGTCTGAACAAGGCCCTGAGGTTTGAGAAGGACAAAAAAAACTTTGTCCTGCCCCTGGGCTGGGCCTGGCATCAGACCACCAGAGACTGATGTCTGTTGGCTGTTGCAGCTGCGAGCAGTGAAGCCATGTGCCTGCTGCCTCTCTGGGAGTGAAGCTGTCTGGTGGAGGGAGGGAAAGCATCACCAGCTTTTACCCAGAGCCCTCCTCAGCTTTGGGCTCTTTCTTCCCTGAGACTGTTCCACCTTCAAACTAAGTGGTGCAAAGAAGGGCCAGGTAGTAGGTGAAGCAATGTGTGGCATCCCCATGCCCTCTTCTCTTTCTGTCTGCTGATATCTGTTCTTGCCTTTATTTGTACTTCCCACCAAAAAAAGGGATTGTGTGCCCATGCATGGCTTTGAAGTGGGGAACTCATTTTCTTCCTTCTCCCCAAGTAAAGGGAAGGATATGGGCTTTGGTGGACCTGCGGCAGGTGAGCGTGCTAAAGCGGAGGGAATGGGGCAGGTTGGCTGCTTTTGCCCCACTGGAGTACTGAGGGTAAGGCTGTACCCAAGGGACAGACAGAAGAGCTGTGGTGGTTTTGTGCCTGTGTGGTTGGTATGAAGGACGACACACTCGAGTGCCCTCTCGCCGTTGCTTTCTCCGATCTGTGTCCTGCTGAGGTGTTTGCTGTCAGGCAGCTCAGGCCAGCCTGCTCTTCCCATCTGTGTGGCAGGTAAACAAGGGGACCTTGTGGCCTGCAAGTAATGTATGAGTTGGGATGGAGGGAGAGTGTCAGAGCAGAACGGATATTTGTTCCCACCGCACCCCTTGGTGTATCCTTGTGGGATGGTAGTGTCTTTCTCCTTTCCAAACCCTCCCTGGGCTCTGTCCCTTCCTCCCAGCCCCTGCCAGCAATCTCTGTGGCTGCTATTCCTCTGCACTGTGAAGACACGTGTCCGGGGTCACTCCTGGCCTGACTGAACACTGGTGGTGAAGAGGGAAGGGATGGCTCGTCCTGGCTTCACTGGCCTTTCACCTCCTTGAGGAAAAAGGAGGGAAGTGAGTGGGAGAATGGATCCTGAATCCCTCCATCATTGTTCTCCCCACCTCCCCAAAACCAACTCTCCCTTCTGATTTCTGAGACATTGGACAAACTCACACTTACTGTGGAAGGAGAGAGGAGCTGGAGGTAAGGGAGTGGCAGGCAGGGCTCAGATCCAGCACCAAGAAAAGTGAGCTGTTTCTAATGCAATACACTGACATTGAAAGTTTTGGGACTACAGATAATGGATTAAGAAGGGATCTGAAATAGTCTGAGACTAAGAATTAAAACCACTGGTTTTTTTCCTTCCTGTGTGGATGATGATGCTGTTATCATCCTGGGGGTGGTCCAGCAGCACTTCCAAGCCTGGGGTCCACCTGGACCTACTGATGGTGTTGCCCCTGGGGTGGCCCTGGAACACCCTGCTTTGGCAAAAGGATGCGTGGACTTGCCAAAAATAAAATAAGAAAAAAAATAGCATCTGCAAAGCTCCTTTCCACTCTGTAATTTATAAACAGCAAGTAATAATGAACTTTTTGTAAGAATAAATCAAATGTACATTCTGAAATCATTTTCTCTGTAAATGGTTGGATTTCATTTCACCCTTAAAGGGATGCTTAAAAGGAGGAGATAATAAAAAAAAATTTACAAATGAACGGAAACAGAGGTGTGTGTGTCAGCTTTTATTTCTGATCTCCTGGCAGAGAGGCTGCTGGAAGAGAGTGTCCCTGGCAGGACCATGTTCATGTAAAGGGAGATTGAGGGAAAGCCCAGCTGGTTTGGGGAACGATTCCTGATTTTTTTTTTTTTTTCTGGGCCCAAGTCAGACCTGATCTACTGTATGTTAGGTGAACATGAGCATGTACAGGCACAGGAGTGGGGAACGATGGCTGCTGAGTGGTGCTCAGAAGAGCTGGTGGATGTGGGAATAGCATTGCCTCCTGTGAAATGGTCTGTCCTCACCACCTCTCCTCCCTTGGATTAATTCCCTTTTTCAAGTCAAGCCCCAAATTAAGTCTTCCCCCTGCAGAAATGTCTCTCTGGGAGCTGACTTTTGGCACGCTGTGTGAGGGAATGTGACCTCCTTGTTTTAGCTTATTTTTAAACCCATCTCATGTAATTTTGGCTGTTCCCATTACTTGCTATCAAAGCCTGGTCCTGCTCTGAATCCTCCTAAGCATCTGGCCCTGGCAGTGCCTTTGGCAAGGGCCTTTTGCAAGCTCACGAGCCACCTACAGCTATTCCACTTGTTACCTTTGTAAGCGCCTTGAGCTTCAGGTTTGTTCCTGGTCCTAGTTAGAGATTGTGACTGTAAATGGTGTAGGTTCATTTCTTCACAATCATTAACATCAGGCATGTTCCCTGTTCTTTCTCTCTTCCACACCAGCCCAATGTTCTCAGTTCTCCTCTTGTGAAAGGGTCTCCATCAAGCCAGAGATGTGTGCTGTGTGTAGCTTAATGCCTTTCTGCTGCTTCTGTCTCCTGAAAAAGGGCCTGGAATAAATATGCCACTCAAAATTAATGATTAAAATTTTCTATTAAGACTTTTCAGCATTCTTAGTGTTTGTTGTATCTTTGCACCCGAAGGGGGGATAATCTAAAAATAGATCATTGCCAGAATGCCTGAACTTTAAATTTTCAAGAGGGGAAGATGAAAACATAGGCTTAGACCAATGTCAGTTTGGTGAGACAGTTTAAGAAATGAGAGCTGACTAGGTTAAAGGTTCTCCCATGTATTTTTCTTGCCTCCAACACAAAATTTTTTTCTGACATTTACATTATTTTAAGAAGTAATGTAAATGGCATTTCTTCAGTTTCTTACGAGGTTTTAAAGGAAGGCATTGACAGAGTCCAGGACCCTTTTTTCCCAGAAAGCACAAGCTGCTCCTGTGGGAGCTCAAAGTGTCTCCACGAGCAAGGGATTGACTCTTCAGCAAACCGGCAGAGACCCTTGTTTGCAGGAGCAGTGCTGACAGCCCACCAACTGTGACAGACCACCAAGCAGGGTTCCACCACAAGCTTTAAATACCATTTCTCAGAGGGTCCCTTGAGACTTTGTAAGGGATCTTGGTACCTGCAGCATGCATCCTGGATACAGATATGGACCCTTAAGCATCATGTTGAACTGGGTGGCTGCAAGTTGTCTGACACATCCCGTGCATTTTGCAGAGTTTTGGTATCCCAACAGGAAGACAGCCACACACACCCCCCCACACACCCCCACCACGGGGGAGCTCTGGCATGGCCTGCCCAGAAACCAGAGCAGTTTCCCTCGAGCTCTCATCGTTTTTCAGGGACACCCAGTGCTGGTCACCGCACTGTGCAACGCTGCTTGGTGGGGACGGAGGCTGTGGCAGACCCTCTGGCTCAAGGAGGGGCTTGCTCCGGCTGGCTTCACAAAACCTGCAGCAGGTTTGCTGGTCAGGGGCTAGACATGCCTTTTCCGAACACCAGGGAGCTTGGAAACAAAGCAACTTCCACATCAACTGACAGCACCGCTTAGAAAGCTGGAAGGGGTGTACCAATAGCCTGGCTTAATGACTGTTTGTTTTTGTTGCGTGGATACATTTGCTCCCTGCGTGAAGGCACAGCTTAACAAGCCCTTTAGTAGGGACAACTAATTTTTAATTATTAGCCAGGATTTTAATTTTTTTTTTTAAAATCCTGGTGCTTTAGCAGCTCAGCTGGGGAGGCGGTGAGGGCTCAGCTGGCCAGTGGGTAGCCCGCAGAGCAGCCAGGGAGCGAGTCTGCCTAGCCCTGGCGAGCGTCACCAGCAAATGGCTTCATGCTCACATGCCCGCAGCTGCAGGCGGCAGCTGCCCTGCTTTCCAGAGCACTGGGATGGAGAGGATTTGGCCTCAGCCCTGGCAGAAGGGAGGCACATTCTTGCTCCTGGCAGTGGCACGTTGTTTCTGTGGATCACAGGCACACTCACACCCTAGCCGTGGCAAAGCTTCACCTGGGACCGAGCTTGTCAGGGCTCTGCTCTGTCACTACAAACAGCCTCGAAGGAGCCATGCAAAATTATCCCATCCAGAGCAAGGGCTCCAGCTCACTGAAGTGAAAGGCTGGCATAAGGGATCTAACCCACGGAAGCTTGGGAGAGGAGTCTGGCTTGGGGCCCAGCTGCTATTGCCATTGTGGCTGCAGCAGGGACAAGCATGTCAGCAAAAGGTTAAAGGATCAGCCCACTTCAGCTAATGTTTGGGATGTTACTGTAAGCACCTCAGAGAACCCTAAACACAATCCTTTCTTGGAACTCAGGGAAATATGACACTCCTGACATTTCCAGCATTTCTGGGTGTACTTTTTTTTAAGCAAAATGCAAAGAAAATACAGTCCTTACTGTCTGTTAGAACACAAATCTTTCAAGGCCGTTTATCTCCTCACCCTGCCAAACAATATACAAAAGAAAACTGGTTTACTCTTATCTTTCCTGTGCCTTACGGCTTGAACCATGGATCCTCTTGGCTGAAGTCCATCTCAGTAAGGATATAATTTGGGAACCACACTTCACCTTTCTAAAAATAAGGAAAACTGAGAAGAAGAGCAACTAAGCTGTGCTGAATAATGATCTAAAATGACTTCTCCAGGATCTCAAATTAAAGCAAATCTGTTACCAGAGAACTTCTAAAATCAAGTATTGTAAGCCTGCCTCTATGCAGCAACTCTTTCCTGGCATTTTAGCCCTGTTCTGTAGCCTGGATCTTTTCCAAAGAGAAAGCAACAAATCATCAGTCATATCTTTTTTTTTCCCCCTCAAACACTTAGTAAGAACCAGGCGCACACACAAAAATAAAAGAATGTAGAAAACATCTACCCACTCCTGTTTGGTTCCCTGTGTTTTTAAAGCATTTGACTCAAACTGTTACCCAGAAATGAATGTCAAACTACTGCAAAACCAAAACCAGTTTGCCTCAGATGGGACAGAAATAAATCTAAGGACCCGTGACTTAGTGGGACAAGGTGAGCAATAGGCGCCTTCACCTAGACAACGATGAGAAGCAGCAGGATATTGAAGCTCTGCCCCTCTCAGGTTGTGTGTAAGTACATGGGACCAAACCCCACACAATGCTGAGTCCAGACACCCCTTACATGAAGCAAAATCCCACGTTCAGGGTGGGAGGATATCACACAGTGGGCAGAGAGGTAGAAAAAGCTTGGGGTCAGTGTGTGCAGCCCTGCTCAGGGGACTGGTGCCACCAGCTGCAAGCTCTCAGCAGGCATGTCTACTGAAGAAAGCCCACGAGGCTGCAGTGTGATGCAAAATTGCAAGGATGACAGTGATCACAAAAGCAGGGTCTCTGAATGACTCTGGAAACCTCATACAGCATGCAGCTGGTGCAAAGTGAAAAAAGGGAGGGTTAGGGGGGAGGGGGAGGCAAATCTTACCAGCCAGGAAATCAGAAAAGTCCCCAAAAACCCAGCCACATGGAAATTCGAAGAAGCATGAGTCATGCTGAGAATGAAGGTGCACTTACCCCAACTGCAAAACTACAGCAGCATTGTCAACTTGTTAGGTAATTAAAACTGAGCTTCCTCACTAAGTGTCAGTGCTGACCCTTGCAGTCGCAGCAGTTCTGCATCACACAGGTGGCTGCTCGTGGCGCGGGCTGTGGGGCTGGAAGCTGGGGAGCTGAAAAGACCCACTTCAGCAGCAGCTAGGCTGGGAATTTTCCCCTTCTCCGCCCTCCCCAAAACCAAAAGGAAACATTCCCTGAGTATGGCTCCCCCCAGGAGTGGCTGTTTACTCTCTGTTGCTAAACTGTTTCTCTGCTGTAAAGCCGGAATGCCCCTTGGAAGACAGCTGCATACCAAGTATTCTCTCCTTCCTCAGCACCCATTTTTATTCCCACATGAGCTCAACATCAAAGCTGAAAGCTCCTGGGGGGTTGGGGAAAGAAGCCACCTGTGCCACCCATAGCCCTCCGCCCCTCCTGGCTCATCAAAGCAAGAGAGTGTGAGCCCAAATGCCACTTACTCATTGTGACTGCTTGAGAAGAGTACAGAAATGGGGCTGCAGTGAGAGAAAGAGTTGTTGAATGGTGTTAGACTGCCAAGAGGTCTCTTGCGAGGTCCATTTACTAAGGACATTAAGCCCAAGTTCAGATGACATTGGTAGGTCACTACCCACTTGCCCTCTTGCATTTTGGGATTGTTTTCTGGCTCCTGTAAGAGGCCGACTTTCTGTTTCCAAGCACGTTGGGTTTTTTCCTGACCCTGCAGAGGCCCTCCAAGATGCCATTTGCAGCTCTGTGGGTCACATTCACTTCCCTGGGAGGGTCTGATGGTTGGTGGTGAGCAGCACAGGGATGTCTCCCTGTCTGGGACTGGTTCTACCCTTGCAAAATGGGTGGTGGGAAGCTCTGCGGATGGTACATGACTCCTGGGCACAGGGGCTGCAAGCTGGGCTCAGAGGCAGCAGTTCACCGCTTTTGGTGGCCATCAGAGCATGTGGCAATGGCCACTTGAGTGGGAGGACTGTCTGCAAGTATGAGAAGACCAGCAGAGAAGTAGTGGCTCTGGAGACTCACAGGGAGAGGGGGGGATGGAGGGGTAACTCCTGGGTAACAGCAGGGGTTATTGTGCCCCATCACCTTTGATATTTCGCAAGCTCACTTAATCATTTGGGGAAACAAAGGTCGTTACTGTTCTCCAGGTGCACAGCTAAGGTATGCTTCCTCCTCCCCATCTGGACCTCAACCTGTTGGGGTAAATTCCTTTTCTTGCAGGGACGCAGGCTGGAGGCATGGGGGGCATCCCATTCCACTGGGTCTGTGGGAAAGAAGTCACAAGGCAAGAGGACTTTGCAGACAACAGGGCACCGGGGCACCAGGGCCACATCCCATCCGGGCAGCACGAGCCTTTGGGGTGGCTCCCTGCTGGGGCGGTTGCGTGCGGCGGGTCAGCAGAGGAGCCAGCTGGGTTGGGAAACACTGGGAAGAGGGGGAATGTTGCTTCATTATCTCAAGGCAGAGTTCAAGTTTACAACTACTGGCACGTCGCACGAGGTCTGGTGCTCGCATGGCAACTGGGGAGGCATCAGTCATGGGTCACTGTGCCGTTGCGCTCACCCTTCTCTTTGCAAAACAGAGGTGCAGGCTGAACACCTGTGACCATGGGCTATGGGGGTGGGGAGCCTGTGGCAAGCAGCAGGCACAGTGAACCAGCGACTGGCCTCCCTGGAGGAGCCAAGGCAGTTTGGAGGCGCGCTGCATGGTGTGGCTGGAGTTCACAACACGCACACGCAGCTGCTGGCGAGGGGCCCGGGAGCTGGCATCAAGCCTGGGGACAAACCAGAAACACTAAAACAGGCACAACCCAAGGGGGCCGGAGTGGGGAGGGGGTGCCTGTGGAAGCCCACGGGCCTTGTCTACCATGGTGGGAGGGCAGCAAGGAAAAGCCATAGTTGCACAGCATGATCCGGTAGATCCTGTTTGTACCTCATCAGGGGTTTGCTGCACATAGCTGTGCAAGGTGTGATCCAGACTTGTGAGTTTTGGAGACTGGACTCATGAGTGCACCTGAGCAGAAGTGGCAGAGCCCTGTGCTGAGGAGTGTTTCTGTGGATCAGCAACCCAAGGAGGACGCAAGATGCCGGCGCAAAGGTTCAAAGATCGATCTTCATTCTGGCGGAAGGTTAAGAGTAGGGAATATGAATGCTGCCTGCAAGGTCCCAGATAGCTCAGTATATGCACTGATGATCTGAAAACACAGCTGAGCAATATACCAAACATTTCTAAAAGATGACTCAAAGCTATTGACTCTTGAGGAGATCAGAAAGGACTGTAAGTAAAATGCAAATGTGGCAAATGGGCAACACCACACGTTTGCCAAGGCTTAACTGGGCATGTGCAAAGTCAGAAAAGAGAAAACAATTACAAAGAGAAAAAATTTACAAAGCTCCAGTCTCTAGCAGCTCAGGAAGAGATCTGGGTGTCAAACAAACCCTGGCTCTGTGAGTAGATGCAGGTTAAAAAAAAAGCACTCATAAAATATTAGCATGCAGAAGGAAGAAGGGGAGAATAATATGGAAAATATGATAATGCTATTATGTAAATCAGTAGCGTGGCCTCTCTGGGAATACTGTCTGCAGTTCAAGTAAGCATTTCTCAGAAAGGGCTGATTAGGGGCATGGCAAACTCGCTCGCAAAGAGAGATGGAAAAGATTGGAGCTGTTTATCTCAGAAAGGAAATGAACAAGAGGAGATTGTCACAGAGCGAGCCAGGCCGGAGCTTCTGGTTTTCTTCCTGCTCAATTCTATCACTGTCATATCTGGTGTTACTGAGAAGTGCGTGAAGTCATGCGGCTCTCCTCTGTCACACACGGTTTGCTCTTTCTCTCGCCCTCTCCCCCATGGGAGGCACGGCACATGCGGTCATATTTTATATTTTGGAAGGATCTGGGGGGAGGAGATGGCTAAGAGGACTAATTACTTCCCAGAGTAGGCATACAGTAGAGAAAGCAAGACTAGAAAAGGGGCATTTTCACCTGGGCAGAGGGACAGAAGGTCCTAGCTTCAGGAGGCTGCTTCCATCTCCTCAAGCAGACACCAGAGAGGCCGCCAGAAACTGCCCTTCTTTCCAGAGCCCTTGAGACTTCCAGACCAGGCCCCAGGGTTCACTTGGAGATAAAGGATCTTGAATTCGATAGGTTAGTCTCTAAAAAACATCAAGGTAGTCAGAGGCACTTTGAAACACGCAGCATTAACCCGCTGCTCTCTGCCTCCCCAGAAGCGCTGCAGAAACCTCCATTTACCCCCGCGTCACCCCGGGCAGCCAGCACGCACAGCTGGAGGCTGGGACAGCCTGTGCCGTGCGTGGCGGCTCGCCGCGGCGTGCTGAACCCCGCGCTTCTCGCACGAAGCCGTTTATTGCATTTAGGCCTGTCAAAGCCAGAACGACAAAAGGAAATTCCTGTTAGTGCTCCAGCTG
>VZTU01032735.1:20055-33897 GCA_013400835.1 Zapornia atra | reverse complement strand
TATATATATACACACAAAAAAAAACTTTGCTGTTTTTTATGATGTTTTGAGGGATAATTGTTTTCCTTATCTGTTGGCAGAACACCCTCCCCCTTCCCTCCCTTAATAAACTGAACAGCAGGGTGCTAATAAAATAAATGGCTATTACTAACTCATGCCTCTGCTGTAGAGGAAAGCAAGTTCATGGTTTTGGTTTATGTTATCAGAGCCCAACATCCCTTAAGGGAGTGGGGTAGGTTTAAAGTAGCTCTTGGAATTATTACTTGGAAATGAAATTTGATTAAAAAAAAGGAGCAGCCCCGTTGCTTTACAAAAGCATTCAAGTAAAATAGTGCTGTTTCAGGTCGTTGTTTGAGCTCCATGTGCTGTCTGAGTGAAGATAGCTACTTAAAATATTACAGATAGGAAATGGAAAACCGTCTAAGCTTTTATTATTTGATATTTGAACAAGAAATATAGGCCACTACAAGGTAAACCTATTGCTTGACCCATTAGTAAATACTTATTATTTCAGTAGCATAAATGGGAATGCCTCTCACATGGTAGTACTGCATTGGTTTTATAATTAAACCAAAACATACACAATGCAGCTTGGAAACTTGAGAAACGCTCCTTGTTTTCTCACTGTTTTCAAAGGCGTCCAGCAATCAGGCCCTTGGTGATGCACGATCTTAGGCGTCATTAGGCATCAGCATAGAAAACATTGGCATTTCATGCCTGGTTTTAAGATTCAGTTCTGTAGAAATTCGTGAAGGAACATAGCAAATAAGAAGTCATTATGTCTTTGATACACTAGCAATTTCTGTTCTCTGTAAAACAGTCTTTGCTAACTAAAAACATGTAAAGATGGAGAACTTTCTGGCTCCTCACCATAAGAAGGCCATTGAGGTCCTGGAGTGAGTCCAGAGAAGGGCAACCAGGCTGGGGAAGGGGCTGGAGGGCAAATCCTCTGAGGAGCAGCTGAGGGAGCTGGGGGTGTTCAGCCTGGAGAAGAGGAGGCTGCGGGGAGACCTTATCACTGCCTACAACTGCCTGAAGGGAGGCTGTGGAGAGGTGGGTGATGGTCTCTTCAGCCAGGTGACAGGAGACAGAACCAGGGGAAATGGCACAAAGCTGTGCCAGGGCAGGGTCAGATTAGATGTTAGAAATAAATTTTTTATGAAAGGGTTGTCAGGGCCTGGAACAGGCTGCCCAGGGAGGGGGTTGAGTCACCTTCCCTGGATGTGTTCAAAAACAGGGTAGATGAGGTACTTAGGGATATGGTTTAGCTTAGGATGTGATTGGTTGGACTTGATGATCTTCAAAGGTCTTTTCCAGCCTTGTGATTCTGTGTGATTCTGTGTGTGAACTCAGTGATGTCAAATTGCTTAATGCATTTTAATATGTCTTCCACCATTTTTACACTGCTGAAGCAGTTGAGCTGTCTAATTTATCAAGAGTTACTGTCATTCATACAGTTCTTACTTTCTCTACTTTTCCTTTGAGTGTGTATTTATGCAGTCATACTCATGCATAGATCCTGAATTACACGTAGGCATTGCATACCTTTTTTTCCCCCCTCTGTTTTAGTCAAGTATGCGGAACTGTATTCCTGAAGCATGAAAGGTCTGTTAAGTTTCTTTAAAAATACTATAGTGTGGAATGGAAACTTGCAGGGAAAAGTGTGTGTGTGTGTTTTGTTTGGGGTTTTTTTGTTTGTTTTGAAGTTGAATCAGAAGTGTGAAGTGATGTAATTTCTCCCTGAAACTGTGTCCTAAAGCCCACATTGTTGGTTGTGGTAAATGAGGACTGAGGACAGATGCTCCACAGCCACATAATACTTACTGGGACTGAAATAAGCCAGCTCTTTTGATGAGTGATGCTGAATTCATAGTTAGCAGAGGCGGTGAGAGGGCACTAAGGGAACTGAAATACCAAGGCACTCATTGCCTGTAAATAAAAACTTTCACTTCTGGCAGCCTGACAGAGTGAAGTCTATGGTAGCCCTTGACCCACCTGAAGATGATATTCGTATACTAACAAGTAGTAGCATAAGCCAAACAGGTGCTTGGAATACCATCTCCTGTATGATTTCCATTCTATCAAAACAGACTATATGCAGTGTGATATAAACATTTTATTTACTGTCCATAATTCTGCTGAATAAAGAAAAGTGTCGTTAGAAGGAGAGAGTAGGATTGTGGCTTGGAAGTAGAAAGGGTGGGTTCATATCCCTGTTGTGCCTACCTTGGACCAGGTTATTAAATGTGGGTCACCCAAATCCTAGCTCTTTATATGTGGTTTTAATTATTTTTTTAAAATTGCTTTCTTCTGACATGTTATGAGAGAAATTTTATAACCTCAAAATTAACAAAACAACAGGGTAACTTTTAGGTCAAATTAGTGGTTCCTTGGGAGGACAAATACCATCACTGAATGTCGCCCCCCCTTCCTTCTCCCAGATCCATATGCTGAGCATGGCATCATGTGGTCTGGAATATCCTCTGGTCACTTGGCCACAAGTTCTTGTGGAACCCCAGCCTATTCCCTGGTGGGGTAGGGTGAGAAGCAGAAAAGGCGTTAGCTCTGTGTAAGCACTGCTCAGCAGTAACTAAAACATTCCTGTGTTATCAACACTGTTGCCAGCACAAATCCAAATGCAGCTCCTCAACTAGCCACTATGAAGAAAATTAACTTTATCCCATCCAAAACTAGCACAGTGTGTCTGCTAGTCCAATGAGATTTGTATGCCAAGGTGCATTTCTATGACCTATGGATAAATGACTTGTGGAAATCTGAAGGATTGGGTGGACAATCAACTTACCTAAATGTTGTGTGCTTATAGCTCATCAAGCATTTAAATATTTCCTATAACCATATTTTTACTTATCTATGAAAGCTACTGGAAATGACAGGCAATAAACATGTAGATGGGCAGGAACTGCAGGAAGGCCACCTATGTTAAAGGCTTATTCCCAGTTCATTCATCATTTATTTGATTGTTATGTTGGTACTCTGTATAAATATACCAGATTTTGGTACACACATTGGGTATTTAAGAACAGTATGTGAGTATGAATCCTCTGTGTAGAAAGTTTGATTTCATTGTATTGGCTATGTGATTGAATACAAGGTATGTTGCAGTCAACATAACTGTGCTTTCTAAGATTTGCTCCATGAAAGCGCATCTCAGAGAGAAAATAGGCCCTTATAAGACTTGGTAGTCTTTCTACATCTGTGACATTCTAATGAACTCTAGACATTTTATTTACCCATTTATGTATCAGTGTAAATTAACTGAATAATATTAAGTTGCGTTAAAGCAAAACCAGACCTCTTTCACTGGTCTGGTAGAGAAAATGAGACCAATATTATTGACCAAAAAAGGAAATGTTCTTATTTTCGAAGTTTGCTATATTATGTCATTCAGATTTCTATGAGGAGTGATTTTTAAATCTGAAGTAGACCATGAGGAGTATGAAATCTCTTTCATGTATTGTAGTAATAGTCATTGAAGCTGAAGAAAGGTGACTCCTAGTTGGAAATAATGCATGTTGCCTATTTAGAAAAGCTTTTAGATTGAACTTTTAGGTAGCAGGGTGGTAATGTCTGTACCTTTGCATGTGTTAGACTTGACACTGTGTCATAGAGCTTGTTTTGATACCACAAGTCAGATTGAATTTTTATTCCCTTATGTTAAAGGAGAGAAGAATAGTTAAACATTAGGATAGAGTTTGTTTTGTACTAATCAACCGGTACATAAAGGTTTTCATATTGATACTTGAAAAAAATGGTTCAGTGGTTATAATCCATATTGAGCATATACAAAAGAAGAAATACTTTGTTGAGAAAATAAATTATATGACAGGAACTACATCAGCTCCCTGTATTTTTCTTCCCCTAGCTGATGGATATTTGACAGGACCTATATTCTGTCTTGTCTACAGCTGGAACATAAAAGAAAAATATTTATTGTCTTTCATGGCAAATATTTATTAAGAGTATTCTTGTTATTTGATTACCTTACCTGAGGTGTGCTGTTTAAGACCAGCGATTCTCAAAGTAACTTTTCTGTGTACTTGCCTGAGCCGCAGGTGTTGGTGCAGTCTCTGGCCTGTCCCAGGACCCCAGCAGTCCGTGCTTGAGCGTGTTACTCATCCTGCAAGCCGTATTCCTTTGCATTGCCACCAAGTGTGTTCTGCTTATGCAGCTTAGCTCAGGGCTCCTGATACTGCCAAGATTCTTCTCCGGAGTGCGGCATATACTCCATGAGAATCCCTTCCTCCTGCTGCAGCCATTTTTTGGAAGCCTAGCTTAACTGCTGTGGCTGAGCAAGGCGGGGAGGAGAAGGAAGCAGGCACTCATAGTATCTTCCTTAGTATGAATGTCCTTGCTATGCAACTTAGCTCACCATTATAGGAGGGAGGGAATGGGTAGGAATGCTACAGCTGTTTGCACACAAAAGTGTTTGTGCCTGAGTAACCTAGCCCCCATCCTTGTGTCCCCGTAAGTTCAGAGTTTAAGTTGGTGTAGATGCCAGAAATGAGAAGTTAGGTGAACAGAGAGTGTTTGGGGGGAAAGAGAAGAAAGAAGGGAACTGGGAGACAGAAGCTAAGATTCAATTTCCTTCTGTTTTTAATTCTGAATTCCACATCCCTTCCATTTTCTTCCTCGCAGTTTGAGAATGTGAAGAGACAAGACCTTTTTCTTTGTTTCCACTAGGCAGTAAAATCACTGGCTTTTTATTATTAATACTTTCTTATTACGTCAGTACCCTGCCTATAAAGGGTTAAGCAGCATTAATACTGGGGTAGTGTCCTTGCCTTGAGAGTTTCTGCCCCTCCATACAGAATTTCCACAAGTCCCTGAAGTGTCCTGTCTTTAGTCTGTGAGCATCTTGCTTCTAGTGTTTCCTAAGAAGAGTGAAAGAATGCTAGGAAGAAGGAGTTTAAGGGCAAATGATAGAAAAGGTGCATCCTTGGTTTACTGATAGTATTGTGGGAACTGTAGTCTTAATTATACTGAGTTTTGAATTCTTAAAAAAAATTACGACTCGAAAGTTTTGTTCCTTCAGACACTTTTACTTTGTTTCTTCTTCAATAACTGAACTTTCGCAGACTTGAGAAATTCAAGATGTACTGTCTTCACAGGTAGGAAGTATTCAAGGATGATTTCATATAAATATGATAGTCTGTATAATCTTGTATATTTACCCAGGAATATAGAAGAGTTGCATGAAATACAAACAGTAAAAAAAATTAATTGGTTCATCTATCCTTGTCTATATTGTGGGGGTAGCCTGTAGCACTGTAATTATCTCATGCATAAAAATCTTGCATTCAGATAATTACACACTTATTCAACCCTAGTAAAATGCATAAGACTATCACAATTAAATTATAGGAGTAGATTAAATGTGAAACACAAACTTTTAAAGGAATTGGCTAGCTCTATACCGGGGCATTATTTTATTCATCGGAAAGCATAATAAACCTTTAACTTCCAAGATAGAAATGCATCTGCATAATTACTTACTGCTGTTGGGTATTTTTCTTCCACAAGGCTAATCACTCTAGAATGCCTACATAATAAATCCTTTTCACAGTTTAAAAGAAGGTTGGAATAAAATTTGGCATGGTCTTAGTACTGTTTTGAACTCAGACAGGGTCTAATGGACGGGTCCTTTTAGGATTAATAGGCAAATTAGAAACACACTTCAATGATTGTATTGTTTATGCATCTTTGCTCAAGTCTGACTGACACTAATTTTCCCACCAAAAATGCCACAAACTGGGATTTTTTTTGCAACCTGTTGCTATTAATTTGTCTTCTCTTACTTCTGCCACTACTTATGAGGTCTAGAATGTGTCTTTACATTAGGTTCAGCAATGTGCTAGAATTTAGTAAGACAAATATATATGATTTCTGTGCTGATTAACTTGCTTGTTTGTTGTAATGGGAATACTTAGAAACTAATATGTGTAATAAAGTAGTAGGTTGTGGGGTTGTTTTTATATCTTTGTGGAGTTTCTTGTTAAGAAAGTGTAACCATTAAATGGTGGAAATACAACAAATGTTTCTACCTTGGACCCAGTAATTTGTGCTTCACTTCTGTTTGTTGTACTTCCATGTTACTTAGTAGAGACAGTCATATTGCTCAGTTTAGAATACACTGTTTGACTGAGTAACAAGAGCCATAGTGCATCTTTTAGCAGCTTGCTTGGAAGCAGGGGTTTTTATTGTATATGTGGTCATAGGGGAAAGCAAATCTGTATGGAGAGGGAGGTTGATGTTATAAAGAAAGGGAACATAGATTAATCGGAAAAATCCTGGTTCATTTATTTATTAGTCATTATATTTTGTTATATATATGTGATATATACAGGGGATTCCTGTCTGTGCTGTTTTAATGCTGTTGTCCTTGTCACATTGGCCTAGTTAGTGCAACAGAAGCCAGAGAATGGAGAAAAAGCTTTTTAGGCAAGGTGTCTTATATGAAGTGAGTAGTGTCTACTTTGTAAAGTGGTAAGAGAGGAGAAATCTCGTTAGTTTCAGAGGACAAAACCCATTCATTCCTGACTCCTACATGTCTCTGCTGGCTTTACCTAGTGCCTTGAAACTCAGTATGCAAAACCGCATGGGAACTTCTCTGTGCAATTGCATGTCTCCAGGCAGCATGTTCCTTTTTCCCTTGGAAACAAGTTATTTAGATTTGAAGAAGAATTCCTGTTTGTGTTTTAGGGCATTTTTTGCACAGAGTAGAGAAAGAGAAGTTCAGGGACACCATTATTTCTTCCCAATTCCTTCATTCTGCCTTTTGAGAATTGCTGTCTAAAGCTTTAACTTTGTTTACATAATTGTTGAACCACTGGAGAGTGGGGTGGTTTTTTTTTCATTTAATTGCTTAATCATAAGCTGAAATGCTTTCGCTAGGCCCTTTATTCCTGACATATTCTTACTTTATGCTGGTTTTTTTCTACAAAAGCTGATACTTTGGCCATTTTGGGTTTTTTGTGGTTTTTTTGGTTTTTTTTTTTATCTTAAAGGCTTTTTATTAAAGGACATAAGAGTTTATCTTAGATTTCCTCAGGTATGTCTATTCTTTGGTTTACTTCCTTTCCCCAACTCCCCATTACAACAGATTACATCAGTTCTTCACATTAAGCAAAGAAAAAGTAAGTCTGTTTAAATGACTCAGATTTCAAATTAAGGAAAGCTCAGTCTTCTATTCTAAAACTAAATGCACTGTGATTGTGAACGTAACACTGGAGAGAGAAAAGCAGCTAGTAGAAGACTTAACTTGTGTGTCATGAAGCTGCTAAGTCAGGAATAGATTAAATTAATTTATTCTTAGAAGAAACAGGGAGTTCTTTAATAAAAATCCTGTGTAGGCACATTGCAGAAAGGAACCATTATTAATCTTTGTAATGAAACTAGTCAGATTCTGTGGAATGAGTTTGCATTCCAGCTAAAATTTAACATGAATCTACAACTGTTCTCTAGCTATTCCTCATACATGAGATGCTAAAATGCTAGTAAAAATTGAATAGGTTGGAATGGAAAAGACTTACTACAATATGAAGCCTGCTTCGTTTCTCTCTTTTTGGTGGATATTTGCTCCAGTATTTTCCTCAGAGCAGTGTTCAACCCAGTCATAAAGGGCTCAAGCTATTGAGTTTATTTGTTGACACATCAACCAAACCTTTGGCTCCAGGGCTGCAAGAAGGAGATTTCCTGAGATATGTATAACTTCATTGACGTGCTACAGAAGACTGAGTTTCTACTGAATGTGTCCATGTACTTCATTTTAATGTCTGAGCTAAAAAACATCACTTCTAACTAAATATAAAATTACCTGTCTTGCCACATCATCTTTCCTTTCACTATATCTAGTGTAAGCTGTATTTCAAGGATTAATTAAAAAGAGCTTCACTTTCAAAACATGTAAGCTGATTCTCATTAGATGTAGGCTCAGTCCTGGTGTAAAACCTTTGGAAGCAGTTGAAGCATTGGATGGATTTTGCTAAAATTAGCAATAGCCTTTGTTTTGTCTTTATTGTGCTGTTAATCAAGTTATTTATTTGTGTGCATTCTAAAAGTCTAAAAGTACTAGAAATTAACTCAGAGTATGTTGTCATGTTTGTCCCTTGAATCTTACAGTTGTTTGAAAACAAACTCCTGTTTTGTTATGACTATGTCCAGAACTGACTTCAAACAGCACTAGGAATGTGATCTGCATTTAAATATGAAACGGTCTTCAAATGCAGCTTTCATGACAGTTTTCAGGCCAGTTGATGGTGGTAATGTAGATTGAGATGAAGAAGATGGAACATAGCCATCTTGTCTATCACTTGTCAGTTTTATATGTATGGGTTTTTTGTGTTTGGTTTATTTTGTGGGTGGTTGTATACACACTAGGAAATACAATATACAAACAAATGTCTGTTATAAACTATAGATGATAGTCTTCCTCTGTAAAAAATAACGAGCATGCCTTACTGCAGCATCTCCCCTATGAGGACAGGCTGAGTGAGCTGGGACTGTTCAGCCTGGAGAAAAGTAGACTAAGGGGGGACCTGATTAATGTCTATAAATATCTTAGGCATGGGATGCAGGGGGAAATGGCCAGCCCCTTTTCAGTGTCTGTGGGGACAGGACAAGGGGCAATGGCCTCAAGTTGGAGCACAGGAAGTTCCCCACCAACATGGGGAAGAACTTTTCCCCAGTGAGGGTGAGGGAGCCCTGGGACAGGCTGCCCAGGGGGTGTGGAGTCTCCTTCTCTGGGGATATTCCAGCCCGGTCTGGACGCCGACCTGTGCAATATGAGCTGGGGAGCTGCTTTGGCAGGGGGGTTGGACCCCATGAGCTCTGGAGGTCCCTTCCAACCCCTACAATTCTGTGATTCTATGATCAGCACTTGCATGTGGGTATTAAGTTTTCCCAGTTTCTTGGTTTCTCTTGATACCACCCAACTAGCTGACAGAATATGTCCTGTGCCTATTTGTGTTTCTAAAACACCAAGTAGTTTTTAGCTTCTTGCTGTGTATTTTAGTGATGGAAACAATGTTTTCATGGTCCTAATGTTACTTTTCAGTATTCCTAAATTCCCAGTTTAGTTTTGTTTGGATTTCCTAGTTCATTGGTGGTGTTTAGGCTTTTATGTGATATTTTGCTAGAACTTACAGCAAAGTACTCTTTAATTTATAATTTATTATAATCCCAAGCACTTCTCAACTCAATTTATAATGTTGACATAACAGCCTATGTAATGTGTGATGATGTACTGCACACAAATTTAGACTTTTAGAAGTGAGAAGTACTTTGCTATGTTTTAAGGGCTTAGGAGTGGTTTGATTTTAAAGTACTGCAGAAAATTTCTGTTTCCTTTCATGATCTAATACTTTGAAAGAAGAGATTTTTCATGGGATATGTGCCTCAAGGTCAGCAGTTGACACATGGACAGGGTGGAGTTATTCTAAAATAAAGCAAGTGAGTATTAATCAGAACAGGCCATCCGTCCTACAAGAAGTTACCATGATAAGGCCATAGTGATACATCTGATGATATTAAAATATGCATGCAAGGTTGACTATCAAGACTGTAATAAAAATGCACTGTAAAAATGGCCAAGGCATTGAAGTACTTTGTAAAATTAGAAAGAGAATATGTTTAAGGATGTAAGCAGATCAAATTGAACAGAAGTCTAGCATTATCAAGTACTAGAGAGTCGTCTGTGAGCAGTAATTTTGGAGTTGCAGTAATACAAGCAACATGATTGCAGTTGGAAAGGTAAGGAAGGGAAATGAGGAGCAGTGATCACAATCTCATTTGATTTAGGATTATAGCAGATATGAAAGCAACAGGGGTACAAAGGCAAAATCATTTAAAAAATACAATATGCAGTAAAAATGGAATGGAGAGTTGTGTGCAGTGTCATAAACCAAATGGGAAATCCTTGAGACATCCAGAGTTTGGCACTACTTGAAGCAGGGATCCAAATGCAGGAACTGGAGGTCTTGTGTCAGTCTATGAGTACAAAGAACCCTCATGAGTAATGATCTAATGAGAGAGAAAGATGGCGACCGTAACTTTTGTTACAGGAACAATTAACTTCTGTCTGTTTCCACTTGCTCTGGGAGATGTGCAAGTGTTCAGATCTTTGAAGGGGGGCACACAGAGATTTGTCTTCAAGAAGGGGCTGTGTGCATTGAGGGTGGGTGAAGGTGAAATTATAAAGGGTTTCCTTAACATTTCCTCTCATTGTCTCCTAGGCTGATAGGAGATACAGTGTAGGCAGCTGTTTATCAGCAAACTGATTTGATATGGCCCATTCTGATGACACTCTTCACTTGGTGCAAGGCAGAGAGATTTCAGTTCAAGAATCCTTGGGTGCTGATAGCTGAATTTTATACCTCATGTCTTTTTTTTTTGTACCTAGCTTAAAAATTTGACTGATACTTTCTATTAAGAGCTGGTTTTGTAAATGCAAGTTTACAAAATTTGACTTGGTCCAATTTAGTCTCTTTCTGTAAGTCTCACTTCAGTTGTTGTGCAAATTAATACCTACATATTCTTAAGAATTCAAAAGCACAGGTGGAAGGTGTTCCTGAGGCAGATAGAACTACAGTTTGAAGCTTTAAGCAGCTTTTAACTGCGGAATATTTTTTCCCTGAATGCATTACTTTAATTTTCTCTCATCAAAAGGGAAAAAAAAAAGAAACAAAAGGCTTTTTCAGTATTTCTTTGACAGATATCCAATATTTCTGCAACATGTTTGCCTGCGTGCCTAAAAAGTTGCATAGGAGAATCTTGCAGTAAAGGATCACTGTCATTTCAAATTGTGTCAGGGCATATGCATTGCTTCCTCTTGCAATAAAACATCAGCTGTATGTTGCTTCATCCTAAAATTTTCAAGTCAAAGACAGGAAATGGAAACACACTTGTGAATGAAAAAAGAACAAGTAGAGTAAAGCTTCTGTTTCCTTTCTCTGGACTGTCCTAAAAAGTCTGAAACAAGAATAAGGAGGAAGGCAATACTGTGACTGAGCACACGATGACCTCACTAGCCCACCAGTATGTTTCCTCTCATGGTCATGTGCATTTTTCCATGTAGTCATGTGGGAAAAGAAAGGACTTTGCATAGTCTTTGTTCCTTTTCCTATGTGGAACAGAATGGATGTGGACAATCTTGCTAGAGAGAATGAGTTATTACATCCTGAGCTTGTGATAGTGTTTTTGGGGAAGTTTGTGCAGGGTGGACAGTTCACTGTAAATTTGCCTGTGACATAAAGAAGCCCTTTGCCTATTCCCCTGAGCAAATAAACCCCCAAAACCAGAACACAAGACTTGAAATGTAACCATGGATTTTATAGAAGCTCCACTTTTTATTATATGAAAGCAGGCTACTAGTGTTTACCCCTTGAGGATGTCTTGTGATGAAATTAAACTTAAGATGTTGTGAGGCTCTCATAAGAACAAATTGTACCTGAGAGTCAACTTTTTTTCCTATTTTTAACCCTAACTACAGCTAACTAATCCCATTCTTCAGCAGTACAAACATTTTCTGATTTAAATGTTCATTGCTTTTCAGGTGTTCTTTACATTGATGAGTCACTGAAAGCAGCTGACAGTCCCTAGGTGACAAGATCAGATAAATGAGCTCCTGTGTGATCATCCAGATACAAGTGTCAGGGGCTGCACTTGGGCCGGAAGAATCCCAGCCATAGATACAGCCTGGGAGAAGAGCTCCTGGAGAGCAGCCCTGCTCAGAAGGACCTGGGGATTCTGGTGGGTGAGAAACTGAACATGAGCCAGCAGTGGCTCTGGCAGCTCGCAAGGCCAATGGGATCCTGGGCTCCATCAGCAGAGGGGTGGCAGCAGGGACAGGGAGGGGATTGTCCCTCTCTGCTCTGCCCTCCTGAGGCCCCAGCTGGAGTCCTGTGTCCAGAGCTGGGGCCCCCAATACAAGAGAGATGTGGAACTGTTGGAGAGGGTTCAGAGGAGCCACAAAGATGATCAGAGGGCTGGAGCAGCTGCCCTACAAAGAGAGGCTGAGGGAGCTGGGCTTGATCAGCTTGGAGAAGAGAAGGCTGCAGGGGGACCTCATTGCAGCCTGCCTGTCCCTGAAGGGAGCAGACAAGCAGGAGGGGAATCAGCTTTTTAAAAGGATAGACAATGGCAGGACAAGGGGGAATGGATTAAAACTAAAGGAAGGAAGGGTTAGATTAGATATTAGGGGGAAGTTTTTTCCAGAGAGAGTGGTGAGGGGCTGGAACAGGCTGCCCAGAGAGGGGGTGGATGCCCCGTCGCTGGGGGTGTTCAAGGCCAGGTTGGATGGGGCCCTGGGCAACCTTGTGTAGCTCCAGGCCTGGAGGTTGGTGTCCCTGCCTGTGCCAGGGGGGTTGGAGCTCTGTGATCCTTGGGGTCCCTTCCAACCCAGGCCATTCTATGATACACGCTTCTTGAAGGAAGGATGTGACATGTTTAAACTATACTGCTGCATTCTGGTGATCTTTGGCTTTGAGGATCTAATTCAGCAATTTAGAATAGTTAGTAAGGCTGCCCATCTAGGCCTTAGCCTGAATCAAAGACGTGTGCCTAAATATTAACAGTAGTAATTATGAGAGATTCCTTGCTATCAAAGAATACTGAGAGTGGGAATGGTACTTTTTGAATGTCATCTCTGCAATAATACTTTAAAATAAATTATTCTTTAAATCACAGCAGAAATTTTATACAAAAATTGTAATGCCAAGGTTTTCATAAGATACTGGTTCTGATTATCATTTTTCAGTCAAGACTCAAGTATGAATGCTAGAAGACATGATGAAATCTTGCCAGGATCTAGGTGGGATTTACAAGAAAATATTTTATATTTAAAAATATAAAGTCTGTAGTAAGAGTAGCTTGTCCTGCAGCAATCTCCACTACAATTAGTTGTCATTAATAATGCAGTGTTATAAAGGTTTGCTTAAGAAATCCAGAGCATTAATGTTTTATAGTAGCTAATATGCTTTGATTTCAGTTCACATTTTCCTACTTGAGCAAGGGAAAAATGGTATTGAACAGTGTTTTTCCATATAAGCAGAGAAATATTAATCATTTCCTCATGAAACCCCCTACGGGAAGTTGCATCTTCGCAAAGCTTATTTTCAGGCTTCTTTTTCATTCACATTTGTTCTGATTAACATTACATGAGCCTTTTGCTTTCAAGTCCATGTGAGAAATCTTAGTCTGCCAAAGCCTGGGGCAAAAATTCCCTGGTTATATTTGGAATGAAATCCTGACCCTATTAATAAGTGAAGCTTTGACAAATGCCAAAGCGCTGAATGAGATCAGAACACAAAACCACCTTCCATGTAACGGCTTTCTAACAGCTCATCACTGGAGTTTTTTCCACTATCTGGAGGCCGTGCAGCCTAAGAATATGTTCACCTGTTGTAACTTTATCAAAAGTAGTCTCATTGGCTTTGGTGATGACTCAGAATGACTGATACAATTTCACACGGTAAAGGAAATGACAGTCACTCAAATCAAAATGAAAGGGGAATGGAGTAATTTTTTCCCCCCTCTATTTCAGAGTAGAGCTCAGGCAGAAAGATCTGTTGCATGCTCTGTTACTGGGTGTACGTAAGTGGGAACCTGTCTGCAGAGACCACCACCAGAAGCCAGACTCTGTGAAACTGCAGAAATTGAGTTATGGATATGATCCTAAAAAAACCCCAAACTTCCTTAAAAACAGACAGCTTGTTTGCAGTCTGTAGGTATGATTGAGTGGCAGGAATAGTCTGAGAATATTTTTTTAACATGGTTAACTTTGTCCCTCAGCAAGTTTGCGGATGACACCAAGTTGAGTGGTGTGGT
>VZTU01032735.1:0-19840 GCA_013400835.1 Zapornia atra | reverse complement strand
AAGATGTGGAACTGTTGGAGAGGGTTCAGAGGAGCCACAAAGATGATTAGAGGGCTGGAGCACCTGCCCTACAAAGAGAGGCTGAGGGAGCTGGGCTGGTTCAGCCTGGAGAGGAGAAGGCTGTGGGGGGACCTCATTGGTGCCTGCCAGTCCCTGAAGGGAGCTTATAAGCAGGAGGGGATTCTACTTTTTAAAAGGATAGACACTGGCAGGACAAGGGGGAATGGATTAAAACGAAAGGAAGGAAGGTTTAGTTGAGATATTAGGGGGAAGTTCTTTACAGAGAGAGTGGTGAGGTGCTGGAACAGGCTGCCCAGAGAAGTAGTGGATGCCCCATCCCTGGAGGTGTTCAAGGCCAGGTTGGATGGGGCCCTGGGCAACCTTGTGTAGCTCCAGGCCTGAGGTTGGTGGCCCTGCCTGTGGCAGGGGGGTTGGAGCTCTATGATCCATGGTCCCTTCCAACCCAGGCCATTCTATGATTCTTGAAGATACTGAAAATATTTCCTTTCTTTTGCATTGATTTAGATGACTTTGAAGTAGCTCGATAATAATTACCTATTCTGTTCACCTACAAGAGAATTAGTCTTATATCTTATAATAATTTTAAGGAAGTGGTAATTTCATAGCTATTTAACTGGAAAGAGTTTAGTAAGGCACTGTTTATTGAATTCTGCTGCACCCATTAAGAAAGACAACTGACACTTGAAAGATACAAAACCTATTGCTTTCAATAGCCATGGAAATTTGCATCCCTTCTTACTGCAGTGAGTGAAGGATACTACAGCATATAGTCGTAATTTGATTGAATTCACTGTTGCCTCTGCCAGGACATACAGTGAAGGTAACATTTTGGGGACATTTCTTAGTAGAATTTGAAAAAATGAAATCAATATTTTTATTATAATAAAATGAATTATTTCATGTTTGCATTATGAAAGCTTCTGGTTTTCTTGTTATTGCTATGTGATAATGTTTCTTCATCTGCCTGTTCCAGACAGTTCTTCACCTAAGCTGGGATATGCCTTGATCTTTGAAGGAGTGCCCTGGTTCTGGCCAGGCCAGAATTAATCTCCCAAAGCAGCCAGCCCAGGTGAGCTGAGTTAGCCTGGGCTGTTTCCACACTACCTGACATCACACCCCCATAAAAGGGGTTGGTTGAGGAGAGGTACTCCTGGGTGCCTCCAGGGCAGTCTGATTTTGGGGCTGTGGCATCGGTTCAGTCCTTGTGTGCAGCGTTCTGTTCTCGTTGGATTGGTAAGGTGCTCTGTTTTCACTTGCTGTGACTGTGATTTGCCAAGGGCTGTTATTCTGCTAGTTTCATAGATCTTTTTTGCAGTAAACTGTCCTTACCCCAAACCACAGAGGCTCTGTCTTTCTCCTGCAGGAGCGACTGAGCAGCATGTGGTGCTCAGCCATTGCTTGGGGCTGGAGGAAAAGTCAGTGTGTTGTTAGTGGAAATTTAGGATTCTAGACACTAGTGAGTTAGAAAACCTTGTCTTTCTAACCCATGATAACTTGCAATGCAATAATGAGTGGTTATATTTTATCATTAAGTCGCAAAAGAGTCCTCTGCTATCTCCCTCTTTTTTAAAGCCTAAGTTCTGTTGAAATAAATAGTCACTGAACATTGTTTTGCCACAGTACTGTAGGAGCTATTAGATCTAGCTAATGTGTCAGTATCTGGCCACAAGCATGATAATCTAGCTGACCTTTTTGTGATTTAAGTACATTTCCTTGATTTAAAAAAAACCCCAACCTGAATATATTTACATTACTAAAACTGCTTTTTTACTAGAAATATGCCATGCTCATGGTCTTAACATGACATTACACAGGGTGATTACTCTGAAGGCTTATTAACTCAGAAATGTTCTAAATTACCTAATTCATAAATTTTCACCTTATTAATGGCCTTGTCAGTGTTTAAGACCAGTATGACTAATCAGATGTCAACAAAGTGCAATTATTACAAACAGAAAGTAATTTTTATCCTTAAGCTTACCCTTTTAACGAGCCCAATGGAAAGCAAATTATCATGTAATTGTAGTGTTTCTCAACTATTCAGCATAAAGTTGTGGGCTTCCCATCACTACAAATCTTCTCAAAGAAGACTAAGGGGGGACCTTATTAATGTCTATAAATATCTTAAGCATGGGATGCAGGGGGAAATGGCCAGCCCCTTTTCAGTGTCTGTGGGGACAGGACAAGGGGCAATGGCCTCAAGTTGGAGCACAGGGAGTTCCACACCAACATGGGGAAGAACTTTTCCCCAGTGAGGGTGAGGGAGCCCTGGGACAGGCTGCCCAGGGGGCGTGGAGTCTCCTTCTCTGGAGAGAGTCCAGCCCCGTCTGGACGCCGACCTGAGCAATATGAGCTGGGGAGCTGCTTTGGCAGGGGGTTGGACCCCATGAGCTCTGGAGGGCCCTTCCAACCCCTGTGATTCTGTGTATCTGGGACAGCTCTAGTGTAGTTTGTGCTGTCAGACTGTGTTTCCTGTTTTACTGATGGTGTAAATGAAAGGAGCTTGCAGGAGGCATATGACCTGTGGGAGTCCCTGCCAGCCTCAGCAATTCTGTAACCCTATCGGAGCATGTCCAACAATGTTGGATAACCTCTCAGATACTTAGTAAGCTCCTAATTGACATCTAGAAGTTTGTCAGGACTTTTTTTTGTCCATCTGTGAGTAAAATAAATCTGTAGTCATCAAAAAAGAAAAGAAAAAACCTCACACATAAGGCCCTACTTATGCAAATGGTGCATCTGGTGTTTTTTGAGGTAGTGCCAGTGACTATTTCAAAGCAGGCTTAGACACCCACAGTCAACTGATAGCAAGATCAATCAGAACCATGTCCTGTTATATTTTAATTTTTATAGCACTCTAGGAGAACTCTAGACTACACCCCACCTGTGCAAAGATATTAAAATATTATCTGAAGTTACATAATTGCTAAGTACACTCTCTACCAGGATGTCTTTGTGAGTCCATTAAAAAGAACTCCACGAAACCCAGTAGATGATGTTTGCTGCACGAAGACTCAGCAAATCTTGCCTTGTGTATCTAATGTAACTCATAATCTCTCCCAAGCACACTGTGGAATCTGTAATGTTCTAGGTTGTAGGAGTACTAGTTTGTGAGTGCTGGATGGGAGCAAAGCTGCAGATATTCCCCTGCTGATATTGTGTTTAATTACTACAGCTGTGACAGCTGACTTCTGATGAGGCTGTGTCACTGAAATGCCTTATGCTAGCATGTCTGTTTGTTTGTTTGCTTTGGTTTGGTTTTTCCCCCTGTTTTGGATGACCAGAGTAGCTTAAACCACTTACTCAGATTTTTCAAGTTAAACTGAGTTGCCTCAGCTGAAGAACTCTCCCATGAAGCAGCATTCTGCACCTCCCTTCCTGGTACCAGTAAAGGCTACTAGAGAGGCTGGAGTGGTAACATCCCTGAGAATTGTAACTGTTTGGAAAAATGCTATCTGCCTTCAGCAGCAGCCTGAGGACAGAGTATAATTAGATTCAGAAGTACTATTTTATCAGGAGATTATATTACCACATTGAGTATTTTTTTAACAGGTTTCTTCTATATCTGAGTACTGTTCTGTCCAAATTAATTTTTGCTTTTCTGCTGCTTGCATCAAAATTTGTTGTACTAATCACCACAATACATTGTGATTAGCAGAAATGAAAAGAAAAAGACTAATTGCAGCCTGGCTAAATTGCAAATCATGTCTTCCACCCTCCTTTAACTTAAAAAATTAGAATCACAGGGGTTGGAAGGGACCTGAAGAGCTCATGGGGTCCAACCCCCCTGCCAAAGCAGCTCCCCAGCTCATATTGCACAGGGCGGCATCCAGACGGGGCTGGAATCTCTCCAGAGAAGGAGACTCCACACCCCCTGGGCAGCCTGTCCCAGGGCTCCCTCACCCTCACTGGGGAAAAGTTCTTCCCCATGTTGGTGGGGAACTTCCTGTGCTCCAACTTGAGGCCATTGCCCCTTGTCCTGCCCCCACAGACACTGAAAAGGGGCTGGCCATTTCCCCCTGCATCCCATGCTTAAGATATTTATAGACATTAATCAGGTCCCCCCTTAGTCTTCTTTTCTCCAGGCTGAACAGTCCCAGCTCACCCAGCCTTTCCTCATAGGGGAGATGCTCCAGGCCCTTCATCATCTTCATAGCTCTTCTCTGGACTCTCTCCAGGAGATCCCTGTCTTTTTTTATCCCAGGGAGTCCAGAACTGGACACAACACTCCAGGTGGGGCCTGACCAGGGCAGAGCAGAGGGGGAGGATCACCTCCTTCGATCTGCTGGCCACACTCCTCCTGATGCCCCCCAGGATCCCATTGGCTGTCTGAGCCCCCAGGGCACACTGCTGGCTCATGGCCAATCTGTCATCAACCAGGATCCCCAGGTCCTTCTCCACAGAGCTCTTCTCCAGCAGGTCATCCCCAGCCTGTACTGATACAGTGGGTTATTCCTCCCCAGATGCAAGACTTTACGCTTGCTCTGGTTGAATTTCATTAGGTTAACATCCTGTTCTGATAGGATCTTGTTCAATCAGGTAGCTGAACTACAGCTACAGGTAGCTGAACAAAGTCAAATCAAATAATTTCACTTTTAAAGTAGCTTGAAATCCTGTAAGCATTTCTTAAATTGTTGTGGAATCAGGTGCAGCATTTCAGCAATTTGATGATGATTTTTTCTTTAATGATTGCTCTTGGTTGGAAGAGAAGAGCTAGCTTTCTTCTCCTGATGCTTTTCCTGCTTGGTTTTAAGCTGATAATGAGTACTATTCACTGCTTAATGTCTTGGTTTGTTCATAGCTGCCTATAGAGGCATGATATTTTTCGGAGCCAGATGGTCGTGCATCTTGCATCTGTAGTAGACACTAAATTGGCTCCTTGTGGAAATATTTTTACACTTTCTTTTGATAAGTTTCCATATCCCTAGGTCTAATAACGTTGAGTGTTTGGGTTTTTCTCAGGGAGGAGGAGGAGATGGTTTGCATTTTTCACAAAACCAGGTTTTTTGTCTGTTTCCAGTAGACTTTTAAGATTACACCAGCAGTCAGGTTTTGTTGCATTATGCCTGAATTGGTTTGAAACTACTGGCTAGCTTCAACCTGATTTGGAATAGTGAAGTCTGAGAGCTTTATAAACAGCTCCCAAGCCACCAGTCAGCAGGGACCGAGGTGAAGGCTCACCGTGCCATGTGGTGGTGCCATCTTTCCTATTTACTTCAGTTATCGACTTTCTAACACAAAAAAGAACTTAACATCTTTCTGAAAAAAAATCCTTGATTGCCAGTTTGCAAGTAAATTGAGCTGACTTATTCTCAGGAGTTTTTTGTTCTTATCTAACAAGCAGAGATGAACCAGGAAATGAGAATAATTTGCCATCTCTTTCAAGCTCTAATCTGTGAGACAATAAACAATGTTAGCTTTCCTAGCTTTGTCATCTGGAAGAAGAGTATGTGAATGGCCACCACTAGGAGAAGAACTGTTTTGGAGAACAAGGTTAAAGCAGTGTTGACATTTAGGGCTGAAAAAAGAAATCCACTTTTTTACTTAGCTTTAGCTCGTTCTCTGATCTTTGTGCTTTTCTGCTTAGCTACTATGAAAAGGGAATACACTCTAAAGTTTTCTACCATTATCATGTTCCTCAGAATTAGATTAGGTAACTGTCCCTTTCAGAGGTAGGTGTGCATTTTTGTGTGGAGCTGTGAAGTAGGTGTGACCAGAGAGCATCATCACTGTAACAGTACCTGAATCCTAAGGTGGTTCCAAGTAGCAGTGTATCTTAGTTATTGTAAATACCCTAACTTTTTGAAGAGTCAAATTATATTAATTAGTTTGTTGTATGTAACTCTCCTGATTCCCAAATAATAGTTTATTCATAATGTACTTAAATTAACAGTTTACATATGATGAGGTAGAGGCTGTTTAATAGACTGAACGTGATCATCAAAAATATCTGTTGGCAGACATGGAAGTTGGAGACCAATAAAGAGATTTTAATTTTTTTTAGAATATCTAACTTTTTAATGTGTGTTTTCTCTGTGTTTTGCTGCTCTTATGAACTCAAACCATTCTATACTGTTAACTGCAGTCTTGAAAGAGATTCCTGGAGACCTGTAGCTCTTCATGAAGAAGAGGACTATCAGTTCTTTGTTGTTTCTATACCCTCTTATTCACAGTTTGATACAAAAGGATGTACCTAATTCCTTCAGTGGTACCTGAAGGTAGTGATTTTGGTGGGGTTTGTGTAAGGTAGTGATTTTGGTGGGGTTTGTGTAAGGTAGTGATTTTGGTGGGGTTTGTGTAAGGTAGTGATTTTGGTGGGGTTTGTGGATTGTGGGTTTTTTGTTGGTGGTATTTTGTTGGGTTTTTTTCTTTGCTGAATTCAGCCATTAGAGTTGGATTCAAAATTTGTTTTTAATTTGTTTAAGACTGGACTCAATTCCTTAAATGTATTTTAAATAAAAGTTGCAGTTAGGCTTGTTTTGGACCTTGGAGGATGAGATTTCTTTTCAGTGACTTGAATATGTGGTTTTCTTCATTCATGTATCTAGTTGCTATATTCCTAGACAGTATTTAAATGTTCTGTGTTGTTTCAGAATTAAATGCTGTGTTTTTTGGTAATTGTCTTGCAATTTTACAAGCTAAATTAAATGAAGAAAAGGAAAAGTATCACAAAATTGGAGTAATCACAAGTTTTGGCAAAAAAAGTTGTACATACACAATTTTTGTTCTATATAGCTTCTGTAGATACACAACTTTATGTACATTTATTACTTATATATGGCAAAGCCTATTAAACAAATTACATTGGCTTAATGCCACGTCCTTAGACAGACAGAATAAATCTCCCACAACTTGCTGGAGAGGTTTTTATCCAATGCTAGAGTAGAATAATTTTTCTTACACAGGTCTCTCTATTCCATTGTTTTGTTGGAAAGTTCAAATAAAGTAGAATTAGGTCCTGTTCTATATATTTGATGAATCATGAAGTGATACAGTGCATGAGTAGGAATCTTTCCACTGGAAGGGGAGGGATGGGCCATGCATATTAAAATGAAATTAGGAAATTAATTCAGACATTCCCTTTACATGTAGCCAGATAGACAATTTGAACTGTGTCCTGCTCAGCCTTTCACAAAGACTGGTCTTTAACTAGTGAGTCCTGCAATTATTGGAAGGGTAGTGTTTGATCTTAATAAGCTTTGGGTCATGTAATCACAGAATCATAGAATGGTCTGGGTTGGAAGGGACCCCAAGGATCATAGAGCTCCAACCCCCCTGCCACAGGCAGGGCCACCAACCTCCAGGCCTGGAGCTACACAAGGTTGCCCAGGGCCCCATCCAACCTGGCCTTGAACACCCCCAGGGACGGGGCATCCACCCCCTCTCTGGGCAGCCTGTTCCAGCCCCTCACCACTCTCTCTGTAAAGAACTTCCCCCTAATATCTAATCTAACCCTTCCTTCCTTTAGTTTTAATCCATTCCCCCTTGTCCTGCCAATCCATTCCCTCTTGTCCTGCCTGTGGAAGCAAATCAGACTCAGGAGAGAGCTAGTTCACTTATTTTTCTGACAGTGAAGTAGCAAGTAGAACACTCTGGCCAGTTTGATCTGAAGGGTTTCTAATAAAATCATCTGACAAAAGGAGACTTACTGAAGGAAAGGAAAAGGTGATATACATTATTTTGAAGCCCATAATAGACTTATTTTTTCACTTCACTGTATAGATAGTATCATGTCACTAAAGCATTCTCTCCACATTTGTGTAGAAATCTGTTCCATATTGGTCTCTTCCATGTTTTGTCAATTACATTCCCTATGAATGCATTTAGATGTGGCTCCTCATTTCTTCACTAGTTGCAGAGAAACACTCATTTCAGATAATGAATGTAAAAGAGTGGCTGTTAAAAATTATAGGTGAGATTATATCTATGCTGTATGTTTATTATGAATAATATGATTCCCTTGCATTTTAGATTTCTCATCATTCAGTTAAGCAGAGCTCTTAGTAGAAGACTGGAAAATAAGTGCTTCTGTAGCCTAGTCCTAATTATAGGAAAGAACTCCTACCTTCACAGGTATTCATTAAATTTTGGGCAGTAGCTCAGGGATAGGAACTATAAAATCATTATTGATTTTTACTTTAATCTCATGCTATGTATATTTAAATGACAAGACTAGAAGAGGAAGCCTACTACTGTTGTGCAAACCAAATACATTTCTTGCATTGCTTGACAAAGCATGAATGTAAGGCTTAGGTGTTGACTTGTAAGTCCATATTCTTCCAACTTCTTTATTATTTCACTGGCAGCAATAATTAATTAAAAAATATATATAATGATGTGAGTTATCACTATAGTAGATGGTGCATAACAGTTAACTCTAGGTAACAAGTTATTTTTCCAGAAGTGACTGTATCAGCAGTATACCCAAAGAAGCAAGGAAGAACAAACTAGGTTGTTCCATCACCAAGAGGGGCTGAAATGAGTTGTTCAGTGATGATCAGAACGTGCCCTGTTGGAGTAGGATACTTTGATTATACTGATGCATACTACTTAGCCTGGACAGAGCAGGACAAAGCCAAAAAGTTGCTGTAGTGGGAAGCAGTGAACCCCAAGCTGTAACATGGGAGAGTGAGACAGGACTTTTCATCTGAGGAATGGCAAACACTGGCAGAGGTGTCCAGGGAGCTGGGGGCCTCAGTCCTTGGAGGTGTTCAAGAGCTGGACTGAGCAGGCTCTGAGCATTCTCATCTAGGTGGTTATTGCTTTGAGGACTGGGATCAGACTATATGCCTTTCAGAGGTCCCTTCACAGCTGAACTACTCTGAGTGTATGATGAATAAATATCTCTAATGCTAAATTTCTCTATAATACTGCCTGATGTGGGATGGTAACATGTTTAACATGATGTTAAATGAAAGGAAATGGACTTGGATGTTTATGCATTCAGTCTGGTAAGAGGCCTCTGCACATGGCCCTGGAGCAAACTGTACGGTAAATCTGGCATTAGGCCTCAGAGAATTAGATAAAAAGTACATATGATGTAAAATGTTGCTCCAAAGTAAGCTCCCACTGGAGTGAGGTCCAAAATGTCACAGTGTTTTTGCTGCACTAAGTTTCTGCAAGCAGAGTTTATGTTCATCAGGGTAGCATCTGTCCAACCCCTCCTTATTCTAATCTGGATCATGTATCATTTGTCCTCCCACAGCTGTCATAAAAGTGGCATAAAGCTGGCATAAACTCAGCATCATCTGTGCTGGCAGTTTTTAGAGAAATTTAATCCTCTTCTCACATCTGATCTTGATTGTGTTTATACTGCTATGTGATCCAATACTACTTGGAGTTTGCAACCACAACCTGGTTGTACTTAGCCACCCTCTTTGAATGGGTTTAATGTGAACTCCTCATCTTCATGGGCTCGTTCAGCCTGGAGAAGAGAAGGCTGCGGGGGCACCTCATTGCAGCCTGCCCGTCCCTGAAGGGAGCTTATAAGCAGGAGGGGATTCCACTTTTTAAAAGGATAGACAATGGCAGGACAAGGGGGATGGATTAAAACTAAAGGAAGGAAGGGTTAGATTAGATCTTAGGGGGAAGTTTTTTTACAGAGAGTGGTGAGGGGCTGGAACAGGCTGCCCAGAGAGGGGGTGGATGCCCCATCCCTGGAGGTGTTCAAGGCCATGTTGGATGGGGCCCTGGGCAACCTTGTGTAGCTCCAGGCCTGGAGGTTGGTGTCCCTGCCTGTGGCAGGGGGGTTGGAGCTCTGTGATCCTTGGGGTCCCTTCCAACCCAGGCCATGCTATGATGTAAACCCCAAAGGATGTGTCCGGAAAAGGTTTTATAATGAAACGGAGTCAATAACAAGCCATCATTAGTCTTTGAAGATTAGTAACTCCATAAAAATGGACTATGTTTGGGTTAAGGTTCCCTCTTTTTGCTTACAAATAGATGCCCATCTTTTCACTTCAACGTGCTGGTGATACTTGTCTACTTTCTCTGAAAGGATAAGCTGGTGGTTTTAGGGCTGGCATTTAGATGAAAGAAGAAGAATCATTATGATTCTGAGTTTGATAGATGATTACTTGGGAAGATAGGAAGGCAACATTATATATTATGTATTCTAGAGTTAGGATAAGTCTCCCTACTGATCTGAACAGACTCAGTTTCAGTTAATTGTAAAAGAATGATGGTGTTTCACTGCATACAGTCTTAAAACGAGACAAATTGAATGCATGTGGTGTATTTTAATGTTTTTATCTATGCTATTCTCATTTTTCCTTTGGCAGCTCTATTGCCCAAGAATTTTTCTTGACTATAGAGGAAGATGACTATTCTATACATATTATTTGAGCAAATACTGCTTTAAATAGCTAAAATAATAGATTTTTACCTTGCAATAGCAATTGGAATATTGTTTTGTTAACATAGCTCAACAAGTCTATTGTTGTCTATTTACTCTCTTTTTTAGTAGATAGATTGTCTATCTACTAGGTAGATTGTCTATCTACTCTCTTTTTTCTGCTTTAGTTTTTGAGAATTTCTCCCTAACTCTTGGTGGCAGCAGACTTTTGATTCTCATTAATGGGGAAATGATACAGCTGATGAAGAGTCTTTGTTCAGCCCAGCTGTGGTTAGGATTGAATGACAAGTGCCTGTTCTAGTGTCCAGCTTTTGAAAATGGAGAAGCAGCCTGCATGATTCATGGAGGTGAAACAGAGAATGAATAGGGAGTATGTAGATGGGAGACACTGAACCTGAGAGTCAGAAACATTTGGAGTTAAGGGGAGGCTTGCATACCTTGGGCAGATAATGAGGTCACAAAAGCTGTCGGGATGAGGACAGAGTTTGGAGGGACATAACACTGAGTAGAAGTTTAATAGTAGGGAGCCTCAGTAAGGCAAACCAAAGCTGTACAATAACCAATGGGCAATAAGAGACCTGATGAAGATTACCCAGGTGATACGTTGTCCCATTTTGTATGGTAAAAATATTTGTTTCCTTCCTGCAAAGCTCATGCATAGTTTATGGCACCAAATAATTAATTATCCTTTGTCATATTTTAGAGAGGTGAGAAAAATAGCTAGTAGCTTCATGGAGTGTCCAGGGCAACATGGGGGTAAGTGAACTTAAAGCATCATGTTAGAAGCACCTCATAAGTGTGTTTTAAAGAGGAAATAAAAAAAAAAAGGGCCATGTCTGTAGTGTCTGCTGCTGATGGAACTGTGGACTGAGGAAAAAGGGGTAAAGGGAACAAAAAAGAATCAAGGTGGGGTTTAGTATGTTATGTGTGTTCCTTGGTCTGGTAATGTACTTCAGTGATGATCAATTATTTAATCTAAAGACTGAGCATATATCAAAACAGTTAAGGATTCACAGTAAATTCTCAGGAGCAGTTTCATTTAATTCTTTCCTGTATTGCTTGAGTGATGCCAAGATTGTGATAGGAATAATGTCAGAATGAAGTGTTCACTAGAGTGAAGTCAGAGTAGAAACTGTAGGTTCTTGTGGAAGACTCTGCTCCTCCACCAGGGTCAGGGAGAATGAGGAAATGAACACATGTTCCCAGGTGCCTACTCTTGGCTCTACCTAGCTTACTTGAAGAATTTCAGGGGGAAAAAAGCCAGGATTTTGGTTCCAGATACATACATACTTACATATATATATATATGATTTTTTCTCTGATAAAATTATTCTTAAAGACATTTTTGAAAGATAAAAACTGGACATGTTGCTTTGGTAATAGAACTGTAGACTTCTCACAATTGATGATTCAGGCTGCTTTTAGTGCTTGGAGAAGTTTGTGTGAAATAGTGCATTCTTTTAGAATGTCAGGCCTAGAGCAAAGGGAATGATTCTGTAGCTAGCACAGAAGCTAGCCTGTTTGGTATCAGACAGGTGACTAAGGGTGGAAGGCACATCACAGAACTTTTAACTCCCTATAAATTATACACCTATTTTTTTTATTATCAAGGAATTGAGGGTGAGGGTGACTGTCCCGTTCCGGAATAGCCCGGTCAGGGGAGATTCTTTTATAATTCTCAGAGTGAGATTAAGACACAAACGAGGTCAAATGCCACATCATAAGGAAGTTTAATTATTACAGCAAAATTGACAAAAGGTGCTAGAGAGAAAGAGAGAGAGAAGGAAAAATAGAAGAGAAAGAAAGGTAAAGAGTTTAAAGTTACAGGAAAGTTACAGTTACCACCACGGGTTCCAGCGATGTCTCGCTGGACCCACTCGACTTCACTTCATGTCAGGTGGGGGGAAGAGTCCCACTGAATGTTTAGTTGTTCAACTTTTTATAGAGGAGAGGTGTTTGGAATTCATAACACCTCTACATATACATGACCTGTCCCGCTTCGTATTAAAATGAGTTCCAAGCAGTAATTTCCATAAACTCCTCCCAAATGTGTCTGCGCACTGGGTCATGGTGGTGGNGTCAGGGACAGACATCTATTGAAGGATTTACAGAGTTTTGGATACTTTCAGAGACAATTAAACACTTTGCCTGAATTTAGGACCAATGAGGCAAGCAAGGAATTCATGAGCAGATAAGAAGTTGGTGAGACCAATGGGGGGGGACTGGAAGTCGTCAAAGAAGTCATTTTATTTGCACAGAGCACAGAGTCCTTGAGTGCATAATTTACTCAAAATATGGTGTTAGACTCAAACTAATGTCCCAATTGATGTTTCTTCTTTATCAGTGAGGCAGAGTCGTTCAAGCGAAGCGTTGTTTGTGAGGTCACTTCTATGGCACTTCAAACCATCCTGTTAACAAGTCTTCCTTAACCCTTTACAAGCATCTTACTTGCAAGTCCCCTTTATCACAAACAGCAGTAATCAATATTTTGGCAATGTTGAGACATAAATCCACTGGTACAGGCATTCGCTGAGGGACACGGTACATCAGTGACCAAACACTGGAACACGTTGTCCACAGAGTTTGGATTTATTCAGTGTCCTGAGGGATGTTCTTACTCATGTAGAAAGGTGGGAGGAGACCTTGGTGGCTATTGGAAATGAAAAATAAAATGGGTTGGGGTTTTTTTTAAATTGTGAAAAACATATATTCAAAACATTTTCATCTTCCTGTGGGTTTGCTGTCGTTTAGTGCAAATTCTCTGCTGGTTTTACATACAGATATCAAGCTATGCTCTTAGATGCTTGCTTCCTTACCCTGTGTAGCAAATTTCTAATTGTAGAACTGGTATAGAATTGCAACTGTTAGTTTTCAGATGTTAACTGCACACAATAGCCTTGAAATGGAAGCAAGTCAGTGTCAAACTGTTAAATATTATTCAGAGAAGCTGTCTGACAATTTTGACAGTACTTGGTCATCAGTGGTTCACTAGCACTACTCTTAGCTGCTTGGTATTAAAAAAAAAATCAACAAAAAACCAAGAACCTAATGCTTTTATTACCACTACAAGGGAACTGAATAGTATGAGCAAGTGAGCATATGGCACTTGGTGCTAATGCTATAGACCAGTTGTCAAATTCCAGGGATGAATTAGTAGATTTATTAAAAGTTTGGAGCTTACACAAACATGAAATGCAAAGTACTACATGGCATCAGGTTCAAAAACTGAAATGTGAACTTTTGAGGCTTACAGCCCTCTTGAAGATACTAAATTTGTGTGTTGTGTTTAAAAAGTATGACCTTCTTGCCTTTCTCCTCCTCTAGCAGAGCGTGCAGTGGCCTTTTAGATACTCAATTTAAAACCCTCAAAACTTATGAAAAAGTCAAGCAATTAGATTCTTATCATACCCTTTAGCTTGTTTCTGTTGTTTTTTTTCCAGTGCACATACTTGTATAATGCTTTGCTCACACCTTCACTTATCCACTTTATTTCCTTGCCTACAGTGGCTGTGAGCCATTTGTTGCTGGTGGTAATGGTCACAGAAAACAGACTTTATTTCCTCCCTTGCATTGTAGTGGATGCTTGTAAAGTGGTGGCAGCAGGTAAAGTAATGAGCTGTGTTTTCAACTTTGAGCATGCAACCCCTCTTCTCAGTAAGTTCACTTACCTGTTTCCTGGGGATATCCAGTGATGGGTTTTATGTGTCCATTTTTTATTTAGGAAACATTTAAGTCCCTAACTTTTATTGAAAATTCAGTGTATTCACTTCTGGTTTTGCTAGTAAATCTGCTGTAGGAATTGAAAGCCCTTCTGTTATAATCATGTCCAGAAATGTCACTGTCTAGGTTTCCCTTCTCAGTTTAGCCATCTTCTACTGTGGGCCTTTAGGGCTACATCCCATAGAGAAGACTGATCTAGTGGCTGTAAACTAAATATTACTTAATTCATACATCAAGTACATTAAAAAACATGGCCAGAGGGGAAGATCCATTCAATATTTTTCATACTATTTTTACTACTGGAGCTGCAAGGTCTGTGTTTTAGGATTTCCTCAGTTTGAGATTCAAACTAGCAGCTTTTAAGTGCACAGTGTGTGTTTTGCTTAGCTGGACATTGCTTGACAAGGATCTTGCCATTCAGAGAGCTAAAGCTTTGAGGTTGGTGTGGAAGGGCCCTCCATGGGAAAGAATTTGTCTTCCTGCTGCTGTATCCAGTGATGCAAAATCATGGAATGGCCTGGGTTGGAAGGGACCCCAAGGATCATAGAGCTCCAACTCCCCTGCCACAGGCAGGGCCACCAACCTCAGGCCTGGAGCTACACAAGGTTGCCCAGGGCCCCATCCAACCTGGCCTTGAACACCCCCAGGGATCCACTACTTCTCTGGGCAGCCTGTTCCGGCCCCTCACCACTCTCTCTGTAAAAAGCTTCCCCCTAATATCTAATCTAAACCTTCCTTCCTTTAGTTTTAATCCATTTCCCTTTGTCCTGCCATTGTCTACCCTTTTAACAAACTAACTCCCCTCCTGTTTCTCTGCTCCCTTCAGGGACTGGCAGGCTGCAATGAGGTCCCCCTGCAGCCTTCTCTTCTCCAGGCTGAACCAGCCCAGCTCCCTCAGCCTCTCTTTGTAGGGCAGCTGCTCCAGCCCTCTGAGCATCTTTGTGGCTCCTCTGACCCCTCTCCAACAGTTCCACATCTTTCTTGTATTGGGGGCCCCAGCTCTGGACACAGGACTCCAGCTGGGGCCTCACGAGGGCAGAGTAGAGAGGGTAAAAAAATCTGTAGGTACACTGTGGAGAGCAACAGTGCTGAACTCCTTTTCACCAGAGGAGTCACCAGAACAGAAACTCGAAGCTTCTCTTCTACTCTCCCAGGACTACACCTTTATGCAGATACAGCCTCAGCTGGGAGGGCAGGGAGGCAGAGCAACCTTATTGTTTGAATGCAAGAATAAGCAATCTGCCTTAGTCAGCAGGGTCATGTTCTGGATTCCTGAGATGCCTAAATTCCCAAGCAGTACAGACATTTCAGTTTTTCCTGTTGATGGGCTGAGGCACATTGCCTTTCAGCCTATGTCACACATCCCTTTCTTAGGCACCTGATTTTTACTGTACAGAAGAGGAGGAATTGGTATATTTAGTGTCATGAACTACTTCAGCTGAGCATCCTTTTAATTGTCTGTCATAACTTGCCAAAACCTAAGTGCTTGCATGAGCATGAACTTCAGTAAAATAACAAGACCTTCCTTGAAATGAGACTTGGTAATGTGCAACAAATCATTTGTATGCATATCAATGGAATTGATCCCTTAATCCCATTATGGAAATAGCTTCATTTGTCAGAAACCTGCATCATATCCAAGGATAAAATACTTTCTCCTATGACCTGGTCTGTAGTTGCTGTGTAGATGTATGTGGCATACCTCTTAGTCTGCCTCTTACAATCTTTTTTTCCCCAAGTTCTCAATACAAAAATACATTCCTAGGCTTAGGGGAACAAGCATATATGAACATCACATACTTATGTGACTGCTGTGTGATGCTTCTCAGCTTTGACAAGCAGTGACTTCCCCAGTGTGGCAGCAAGTCAGTGGTAGATACAGAAACCCCTTAAAACAGTTAGGCAGCTCCCAGGTACCGTACCATCTAATGAACTTGTTGACCAGCTTCTTTGGGATGTCATATCAGGTAAACCAGGGACAATGCTCTCCATGATGCTTAGGTGTATATCTATGCTCACATGTAGTTTACAGCATATCAGTGAAAAGACTTTGCTGCTTTGCAGATGAAGTCTAGCATGAACAGAGACTGAGCAACCAAATCTGGTCTGGGTTTGGTACTTCATTAGAAAAGTTAGTGAATGGACAACTGACCTAGGACTGCAAAGACCTTAAAAAGTGTTAATCAGGAGGGGAAAAGTGTTAATCAGGAGGGAAGTTCAACATTTCCAGCTTCTATAGTGAATGTCAGAAATAGAAGACTAACACTGGGTTCTTGGTCTTGGTGCAGTATGGCAAATTATTTAAATTAATTGGCTCTGTCTTTCTATCTTCTTTTTCTCAGTCTTCCTCAGACATGGCTTTTTAAGTAGGCTCAGGTCTGTATGTATAGCATTGACCCTGTGGAAAAGGTCTTTTTCTGTGTGTCTATACAAGATCTAGAAAAGCTGAGATTTTTCTTGTAGTAGCATTTAGTTGATGTGATAGGGACAGTCCTGATAAATCTAGCAAGGTCAGAACAGTGTCTATTTGAATGTATTCTGTAAAACTGTTGCTGTAATTAGCACTAATTAGCCTGTCTGACAGAATTGTAAAGAAGCCAAGAAGTAACCTTTTTTTTTTTTTTTCTACTGGTGTCCCCTGATGTGATAAACTGATGTTCATATATTTGCACTTCTTAATTTTACTCTCCAGGACTGTCCTCCAGGAATCTTTCACCAGTGCACAAAGGGCTAAAAGCTTTTTTAGAAGTAAACTAACAAGTGAAAAATAAATAATTTAGCATTTTAGACAATTATCCTGCAGTGAGCTCTGTGAAACCAGATGCTTTGCTCAGCAGGAAGAAATGTATTCATTTCATGAGGAACCCATGAAGTGAAAGGGTGTTCTCTTCAGTACCAGGAGCTTATTCATGGGAAGACAAGAATGGTTGAATATGCAGTTCTCAATATTAAAGCATATTTTGGTTCATTATCATATCAAAAATAGGAAGTAAGACATCTGGAAGTTTTTATGCTTGATATAATTCTAAGTAATTAATATAAAATGTGTAATCTAGCTTTCATGACACTAAAACTACAGCTGTTTACTCTCTAGAATCTTACATTGACAACATGAACAGTCCTCTCTTGTTTTTTGATATTTGTGTCTTTTTGAATCCAGAACAATTTCAGTAGCTGAAGAAGTAAAATGCAGCTTAAACTGCTGATACCACTTCACTTGATTCTGAAATGGAAGGACAGGAGATGTCCAGCAAGTGGAACCTGGTTCTCTTCAGTGTTTCTCTCAGGGTCATAAGACTGCCTTCTTTTTCAGAGTACAGACTGCTGAATTTTCCTGTATGTGTGTAACCTTAAAATATGTGTTCTGTGATAAATAGTTATCTCTAGAATACATTGTTCCCTGCATGTATCCATTTGTAGTTGTATAAAAATTCAAGTATTCGTGCTTAGTACTGTCATTATATTAATTAATTTGGCTTTTATATTGCACGGAAGACTACAAGTTCCCCTACAATTAACATGGTGCAATACTTAAGGAGACTGGTAATAAGTTCAAAAGAAGTAAGTGAGTTTTGTTTGAAGATATTTTAAGTCTGTCAGCTAATCAGTAGAACAGCAGCTTGAATCCCTGCTCATCTTGAAGGAATATCCCGTCATTTGTTAAACCTTGTGCAGCTAATTCATTGGAGAACTTTGAGTTGTTCATATTACACTGATGCCCAATCTGAATAAAAGAAGTATCTTCCTCTTTGGATTAATAGAATCATGGAATCATGGAATGGCCTGGGTTGGAAGGGACCCCAAGGATCATAGAGCTCCAACCCCCCTGCCACAGGCAGGGCCACCAACCTCAGGCCTGGATCTACACAAGGTTGCCCAGGGCCCCATCCAACCTGGCCTTGAACACCCCCAGGGACGGGGCATCCACTACTTCTCTGGGCAGCCTGTTCCAGCCCCTCACCACTCTCTCTGTAAAGAACTTCCCCCCTAAGATCTAATCTAAACCTTCGTTAAGGTTGAAGGATAATATTGAAGCTTTTTTTCTTTTTCACCTGCAAGGCCAGAACACATTGCACTGTACCTCTTTTGTGAAGTTCAGATGGGTTAGAAAGAGAGGCTGAGGGAGCTGGGCTGGTTCAGCCTGGAGAAGAGAAGGCTGCGGGGAGACCTCATTGCAGCCTGCCAGTCCCTGAAGGGAGCAGAGAAACAGGAGGGGATTCAACTTTTTAAAAGGATAGACAATGGCAGGACAAGGGGGAATGGGTTAAAACTCCAGGAGGGCAGGTTTAGCTTAGATATTAGGGGGAAGTTTTTTTCAGAGAGAGTGGTGAGGGGCTGGAACAGGCTGCACAGAGAAGTAGTGGATGCCCCGGCCCTGGGGGGGTTCAAGGCCAGGTTGGATGGGGTCCTGGGCAACCTTGTGTAGCTCCAGGCCTGAGGTTGCTGGCCCTGCCTGTGGCAGGGAGGTTGGAGCTCTATGATCCCTTCCAACCCATGCCATTCTATGATTCTATGACAATTAGTGTCTTATTTATGGCAGTCATAAATATTCTTTAAGTGTAATAGCCAAATGTCCATAGTTATAGTTTCAGAACAGCAAGGTGTGTGCATTCCTTTGCAGACCATTCAATGTCATACTCAAGAAACTTACATTTTATAAACTACTTGTTCATATTTTTACCAAATTGGATTGAAACAAGTACTGTGCTGAGCCAAATTGTGGCTCTTACCATGGATTTCCTCCCCATTAGTTGGAAGATGTGAATTCTGGAAGCCCATCTAGGATGGAAAAGCCTAGATTTAAACAACACTGGGGTTTGGTTTGGTTTGTTTATTTTGGGGACCGGTGGGAAAAAAATTGCCAAGTCTGTATCAAATACAAGAGTTCTAGACAGATTTCAACATTTTTGGAACTGAAACCCAGTTCAGACTGACAGGTTTTTTTGGTTTTGGTTTTTTCCCCCCTGCTGTTCTCATTTAAACTGATATTCACTAGAAAATCCCTGGGGTTTTGGTAGTTCATGCAACTTGAATTACAGAGCTTGTATATAGTTTTACATTTTGGGTGGTGACATCCATGTCTAATGTGTTGCATGCATGTGGCTTAGGTAGTAAATGTCAGTCTCATTTGATATTGATGTAGTAAGGATATCCTGGTTTATATAATGCATTTTAGGCATAGCAGCTTTTAAAATGCTTTAAATATGTAAACTTAATTTTACTCTAAGATAATTTCTTGGTTTTCAGCCAGCAGAGAAGCAGAAAGAAAAAGTTCTTCACTTTAAGTTTCCCAGAGTTTTCCAGATATAAAGAATGTAGGTTTAAAAAGCAACTAATTTTAAGTTTACTCAGTCTCAGTCAGAACTACTAGACATGCCACCATTTCCATGACTGTATGAAACAGGGTTTTGCATTATTTCCATCTTCTGAATATTTAAACCCCATGCAAAATTTCTCTCCCAGCGAAGTATGTTTGAGAGTTTTCAGCTCTAGTCAGTGAATAGCTTATCTCCAAAATGTCTAAAAATCAGTACTTCTGTAACCTCCTACATGGGAGGATAAGGTCTTTATTTCATTATCAAGGAAACTTCTTGCAGCTGTGGAGGTGTTTATTTAGTTTATAATAATAACCTTCTTTACAGGCAATGGGAATTCCCTACCCACTTTCTTGTGAATCAGGTTTATCAACACAGAATGTATAAAGGAGCTCTTAGAAAACAACTTTTCATAGAATCATAGCATGGC
>VZTU01032728.1:175246-212794 GCA_013400835.1 Zapornia atra | reverse complement strand
TCAGCCTAGTTGCCCTTCCCTGCACCCCACAGTGCCTTGATGTCTTTCCTATACTGTGGTGCCCAAAAATGCTCACAGTACTCGAGGTGAATCCTCACCAGGGTTGAGTACAGGGTAAGGTCATCTCCCTGGCCCTGCTGCTCACACTGCTCCTGATACAGACCAGGATGCCTTTGGCCTTCTCAGCCCCCTGGGCACACTGCTGGCTCGTATCCATGGGGTTGTAAGGAAAAGAGGTCTAGATAGTTTTGGGTAGGTTTGCGTGTGTGGTGGCCAAGGTGCAGTGCTCACAACAAGCAGTGCTCTTCCTTTCCCCTTCCCCTGTGTACTGAGAGTGGAAGGGCTCTTCTGGTTGGTAACAGAGGTACGCTGGTGATTCGGGGGGAGTTGTTCAGCAAGTGGAGCATCACTGGAAGGAAAGAGACCGGACACATCAAAGCCAACGCATTTATTAAAATAAAACATCTGTTTTTCTTCCCTAAAAGTTCTTTTACAAACCATTAAAGATACACTGGTTCAAAACTGAGGGAAAGCTCCTTGTTCTGAGGGGACACAGGAAATTTTCAAAACCATGGAAGCAACTAGACAAAAGTATTTGGAGAATTGGACTGAATAGGCCAGGTGAGCTTTTTTTCCTTTGCTTCTCTGTTAAAAGCTTCATAGAGGGAGTCTTTGGGAACAGTGTTGGCCGGAGTTGGGAATTCGGCGATCCCAACGTGATTTTTCTTGGCTATCCTGGAGCTGGTGGTGATGGTGTACGCATTGCTTCTGTAGCATTTCATGGCAGACATACAAAAAGTCTCCTTCATCCCTCGTCTGAAGTTTGCGTTATACACAGAGTAGAGGGTTGGCTTTGAGGCTGATGAACTGAAGGAGATCCAGGTGATGGCCAGGAACACCAAGGAGCTGGTTCTGGGGTCTGTTTCCAGCGGGTGCCAGAGCTGTGCCACGTAAAAAGGCAGCCAGGACAGGAGAAACACCGAGTTTAACGTTAAGAACATCTTGATGGTTTTCACCTTTGTTCTTGGGACAATATTCATTGTCCTCCTTACAGTACGGCTATCAGTGTCTATTCTCCAAATGTGCTTAATAACCTTCTGGTAGAAGAGTACAATGAGGATGGATGGGACCACAAACACTGCCAAGAGCTGTAAGATACCGTAGGCAGCTCCTTCCCAAGAACCAGGAAGAAAGAAGTTGCAGTGGCCGTCGCTGTTGGAGTCATAGAAAAGCAACACCGGTGATGCCAATACAGCCTCAAATAGCCAAGAGGCCAGAATCATTTTCTTGGCCTTCTCCCTGGACACTTTGAAGCTCAGCGGGTAGACGATACTGTAGAATCGATCCATGCTTACAGAGAGGAGCGTGTACACCTGGACTCCAGGGGTGAGGAACTGTATGTACCTCACCAGCTTGCACATGACACGGCCCAGCGGCCACCTGCCGTAGGTCAGCTGGAGCAGCACGAAGGGCATGCTGGCAATACTGATGAGAAGGTCTGCGCAAGCCATGGAGACCACAAAATAGTTGGTGGTGGATTGTATCCTCCTGCTCCTGCGGATCACTAAGCAAACGAGGGAGTTTCCCAAGATGGAAACCAGCCACAACGCTCCCAAAACCATGCCGGCCCCTGCAATTTCCCCCAGGCTCAGGTTGTACAGTGAGACAGTGTGGTTCCTGCTCGAGCTTGGTCCGATGGCTGACTCCATCATCTCATAGCCAGGAGGAGGGTTGGAGGTTTCAGGGTAGCTCTTGTTCTGCAACAAGTGCAGTAATGTAGGGAGAAGGAAAAGACCACTGCGGTTGCCCATGTGGTGGGCAAACATGGCCACCTCTTTTGCTCAGGCTGTGTAGAGAGGGAAGGGAAAAGGTTATCTCTAACAGGTATGTCTGAACGACCTATCTTTGTAAAAGACTGGGAGTTCTATGTTGCAAATGTACTACTACTTTCTGTAGTGTCTTCAGAGGAAGGCTCAGAAAACAATGGCGGGACTCTGACCCTGGCCCAGCAGAGGCTGTTGAGTGGCATGCTGCATTTTATGACTGGCCTGACTCTTTGAGGAAAGGCATTTCAGTCCCCTGATAGATGACGTGTTTTTCAGGATGGAGGCTGCGGTGCAGGTTCCCCAGTGCTGGCGACCTGAGGACCAAGTGGGCGGAATGTGCCCCACTCATCCCTGAAATGAGCTGTACTTCCCACTGCCTGTGGAAGCTGCAAAAGCCCAGCAACCAAACCCCGCGCCCATCCGGTCTGTAGTAACATTGGTGTTAACATCCCCAAGAGCCCAGCAGTTTTTCTTCCTGGCCATAGTTTTGGCAGGCAAGTCGGGCCTGGAGTTTGAAGGGCAAGGAGAGACCAGCACAGCAGAATGACTGGCCCCAAGCTATGGGGGTGGGGCACGCCTCAGTGGGAATCCCCCTTGTCCCTTCCGGAGTGAGGAAATGTTCATCAAGAGCTGTCTGCCTTTGAGTATCTCTGCTGAGCCCCAAGGCTGGCCCTACACACCCTTGTCTCCTTAGTTCCCTGCCCTGTGAAGGGCAGCATTTCCGCCTGTCACCCTGAGGGGGTGAGGACACGGTGGCACAAACCCCTCCACACAGGACCTGCAAGGTGGGTGTTCTTACCTTGGTCAGAGACCTGCCAAGCAGCAAGTGTGACCCTTTGCAGCTCACAGCAGTGCTTATCCTGCAGCTCACAGCAGAGCCCGTCCTGCCCCGACCAGAAGGCAAAAGGGTCTGTGGGTGACTCAAGGGGGAGGCGTTGCCCTGAGCAACCGACACAACACAGAACCTCTGGCACAGCTGTGTCACTGTGACATCGGGAAGGCCTTCCTCAGCTCTGGGAAGGGACCCAGTTGCCCTGGCCTGGCCTAGGGTTGGGCCTGGTTTTGTGGTTCATCACTACGCTGGGGACATGGGCTGAGGGTTTGCAGGGGCACGGCGTTGCCAGATGAGACCAAGCCCTGTTCTTTGTCAAGGCAAATGCCTCCCAGCTGAAGGCGTCCCCTTCCCCTTTGCCTTCCAAGTAGGTCCCCTTGTTTGCTCAGAGCCTTGCAGCCCTTCCTGGCTCTTGGCAGGCCCCCACACAGAGAGTGCCTTGCCTGGGCCCTGGCAGCACACAGCCTTCAGGGCTCTGGGCTGCCTGCTGAGTGTCACTAAACCTGTGAGCACGAGGGCAAGAAAAGAGGCTGAGACTAGCTCTAAAGGTGGCTGTGGGCTCTGTGAGCTGCCAAAGAGCTTGCCAGCAGATGGAGAGGAGTTGAACTTGGGGGCCCTCAGTGTTCACCTCTCCAAAGCTGCACAGAGCAGTCGTCCAGTGTGGACCCTCATTGCTGACCGCAACATGCCCCCCTAATGCTAAGACAATCTGTAAACTCTCTGCTTTGTGGATGGCAGTTTTCACCTCCTCGGGATGCTCGAGGAGCCCCTCTGTTTCTGAGCCAGCACTGCAATAGAGTTTCTGGTACCTAGGTGTGTTGTTACCTGACGTTCATGAGAGGAGCAGTACTACAGCTTCTATGCAACAAGCCAAATAGACCTCCAGAGTAAGCACTTCAAGCTGAGGGGTCCCAGGTATAGACACCCAGAAGGTGTAGGTGCCTACCCGTCATTGACTGGGCATCTTGCTGACTGATCTGCTCTACTAGCCATGCACCTCTCAGCACCTTCCCCATCCCAGCACTTGCGCCCAGTGCCTGTGTAGGTCAGCCTCCTCAGGGCCAGTGTGTGGTGACCCAAGTCCCCCCTGCACATGCACCAGTGTGCTTTAGTCCAGATCATATCATCACTGTGGGGTAAAGGAGCAGTGGAGAGGAACCCCTCCCTCTCCCAGCTTTTCCTCATTTGATACAATCAGTGCCATTGCCCTCCCCAGCTACAGCGAACCACCGCTCCATCCCCTTGGGAATTTTTCTCACTACCCTTGCAGAGAAAGGGCAGCAGGATCCAGCTCCATGAACAGATGGAGGTGAGTGGGGGAGGGCAAGACCAAGGGGAGGACTTTTCTCAGGCCATTTGGACTAGAAGCCTTCTGCAGAGGCCTAGCACCCGAGGTGCACAAGCATTCAGTGCTGGCCCGATACTGAGCCATGGGGGCAGTGGGAATTTTACCACCGCTGGCAGCGGGCTCTGTTATACCAGCAGTGCCCATGTACAGACATCTCACCCCAGGGCTCTGATGGAGAAGGAAAACCCCAGGGCAACGCTGTAGAATCATGGAATCATCATGGCCGGGAAACTCCTTCAAACTCATCAAGTCCAACTGTCAGCGCTACACCACCGTAACCTCTAAACCATCTCTCAAAGCACATCTACATTCTTTCTGAACAGCCCCAGGGATGGTGATTCCACCAACTCTGAAGAGAGTTGGTGGAATCACCAACGGTTTCTTCCACCAACGGTTTCTTCCACCAACGGTGAAGAAACATTTCCTAGTACCCAATCTGAACCTCCCCTGGCACAACTTGAACCTGTTCCCTTCTTCCTGTCCATAGTTATTAGGGAGAAAAGGCCAATACCTGCCTATCCTGGTTCTGGCCAGGCCAGAGTCAACCTCTCCAGGCAGCCATCACAGGTGAGCTTTATACTAGGGAGGCCACCATCGCACATAGGAAAGATCACTGAACTCACACCTGATGGATTGTCCTATCCTGTTAATTGTAGCTTGTCTTTATGTATATATTTAGCAGTTTTCCAGAAGTCCACTGTGGGACTTAGGTCTTTGGTTGTAGAGTGGGTTTTTATTTGCATTGTTTATAATATTATATTAGGCCTGGTTTTGTTCTTTATTAGGGAAAAATTGTGTGGGAGAGGTTTATATTCTTAATTTGTGGATGTATAATCTTGTCTCAGTCAACTAGGAATTTGGATAACCAATCCAACTTGACACAGGATCAGATTACTGTTTTTATCTGAATCTGGAATCAAACAGACCAAGGTCTTTGTTTGGAACTCCCCACCTCTGTGTCAGCGGGTCTGAAATTTGCCATAGTTTGGATTAATTTTTTCATGTATTCTAAATTCAAACTTAGAAACATTAAATCAAAAGTGTATTTGAAATACATGCTGGAAGGGAAAAAGTTTGGGGGTCTGGCTGATCCCCTTTCTGAGAGTATAGTGGAGCAACTTGGTACAAACCCTCTCCATTGATCTACTGATTCACATTAACATGACCTGAAGAAGCATGTGTAATGTTACATGTTGGAAACAACAGCTCTGCAAGGGCACTACAAATGCTGCCTTTGCAGCCTGAAAGAATTGGACATTGTGTCCTCAGGAGGTAGAGATTCCTTGTAATCTTGTATGCTGGTGGGAACCCCCTCAAGGTGAACCATGTATATAATGTTCATGAACACCATGAATATAACATTCCATTATCCCCAGGTTGGTGTATTTAAATTCCTGAAAAGTGGGGTGGCTATGCTCACCATAACTGCTCCCAGTATGAATGTTCTTTGTGCCTTAATATTTATTGTCAAATCCAAATAGTATAATTCATGCATGAGAGATGAATCCACCACCCCATGAGGATACCCCCTAATGAATTGTTCTCAAATGATTAGCTGTAAATCATTAAAATGGGACCTCATAAGAACATGGTATATGCCAGAACTGCAAACCTTTATTTGGGATAGGTGTATTTGTTGAGGTTTTCCAGCACCTTGGTTTAAATCCAGAGATCCCATGTGTAATGGAACCATTACCTATTGGGAAACTGTGTTTAAATGTGGAGTCATGCTTACCCATGAAACAAAGTGGAATTTTACATGGGAAAGGGAAAAATGAATAACCAAACCCTATGACTGATCAACATGCTCAACTGCTAAATATCCATCCCCTCAGGGTACTTTCTGGGCATGTTCAGACAGAAAAGTGTTAAGTGTTCCAGGCCAGGTTGGATGGGGCTTTGAGCAACCTGGTCTAGTAGTGGGTATCCCTGACCATGGCAGGGGGGTTGGAACAAGATGAGTTTTGAGGTCTTTTCCAACCAAAACCATTCCCTGGTTCTATGATTCCATGATTCTATAAAAAATATACTCACACCTGTATGTACATGAAACGGTGGGTTTACGCTGTACCATTGGTGTTCATCAATGTGCCCCTCCAGAACATTCAACTTAGAATTATAGAACATACTGAGTTAGAAGGGACCCATAAGGATCATTGAATCCAAACTTCTGTGACCCTGAATGTAATCAGAGGAAACAGGATGTTCAAACACCTCAAGCTGCAGCCGAGTGGGTAAGAGGGGTCCTCGCACCTCATTATAATACCTGAGGGATGAAAGTGACCCTTGTGTTTGAGGCCTGTTTTGCCATACATGTGCTCCTAGAAACACACCAGCTTTTATTAGAAAATTTGACCTGGCAGGTACATATTTTGAGTAATTAGACTGCACACACTTTTGGAGAACTGAATTTGCATCTTCAACAGGTGTCAAAGATGGCATTGCAAAATCATTTGGCTATGGACATGCTATTAGTCAAAGAACAAGGTGCATGTGTGTCAGGGAAGACAGCAGGCCTGCTAGCAGCCTAGCTCTCTTCTCCCAAGATTTAGGCCCTGACAATATTCTTCTATTCCCATGAGACAGGAAAAGTTACTCATGCAGAGAGGATCCTAATAATCACATTGTCAAAACACAGCGGCCTTGTTGATAGGGGTACAGGCTGTCCTAAACCAAGAAGCAGTTATGGGAAGGTATTTGTGTGTAACGGAACATGTTAAGAACCAACCATAATAAGATGATCAAAACCAGCAGGTGTGTGGATGCTTTTAGGCATTAAAGGTAAACTAACAATATTTTGCTTTACCAGAACTCGTTATAATTACTAACCAATCAATATGGTGTGAACAGTGTGTGTAACCAATTAGCAGTTTTTTAGCTTGCCACGTCTGCAGTAATAAAGGTATAGAATCTGTGGGATTTCACCTAATAAAATGGCTTCACCTAAAATTCATATCGAATTGCGTGTTGCTCTCTGCTGGTCGCTACATATGTGGAGTGCTGAACCATGCAGCTGTGTAACAATACACAATGCTATGACCAAAATTGAATTATCTCACCTTAATCCACATGGAGGGAATTTGCAAGCCTTAGTCACCCTCCCCACCCCCCCGCTCCCCACAAGTCAGATGTGACAATGAAAAATCCACCAAAAGAGGAAAATGTAACCATATGACACCAAAGTACCAGGCTGATCAGATGCTGTGGCAGTCATACCTGAGGGGTTTTTTTTTTCAGTATCTTTTAAAATATGACAGGACTTCTTTTCAGCACCCTCAACATCCCACAAAAGTAAGCACACTGTCAGGCAGAGCATATGCTTTGTGAAAAGGCTAGCAGAGTCAGCAACCACCAAATCCAATTTTGACATAGCTTTCAGCCACCCCCCCTGGTTATACTAGCAGGAAGTCTCAGATTAGGAGCTTCTTTTGCAGACCAGCCAAGTCTGGCACTAAATCACTCCAGCCTTTCCCTAGTGAGTGGGAGATTACCTTTACCCAAGGTTAATTATAAAATCCTGCCCCTTTGCCATGGGGACCAGTCCTACAACCTCTGCAGAATCCAGAGTCACTGTAGCTAAAACTCTGCTTCGTCAGCAAAGACTGTGCAAAATTAAGCCTACGATTTATGGGGAAATCTGTTCAGAAATCCCTGGCTTGCTTTTGAACTATTTCCAGTCACTGTTTTTGTTGGCTTCGTGGTGGAAGAGAATTTTAATAGCTGTCTTGAGACCTTTATTTTGTGCATTGCATACCAATCGGTCTTTTCATTCAGCTGTTCAGCTCTCTGCATTTTTCCTAGTTCATAAAGTTGTTGTTTTTTCCTGTTTATTGCCATTCATAAAATCTGAATTCCATTGTAATCACTAACGATTAAAGCTTTTATATATTGCTGCCCACTGTGAGGCATACTTGTATCAGAGAAGATTTTTCTGGAAGAACTCATGATGTCCAGGAGATGTATTAGTTACACAGCCAATGGACTTTCTACAGCTTCAACTAATATTCCACCCATAGGTTCAATGGGGGAATGACAGACAATGCCACAATTTATAAATATGAGTCCTTTTCTTCTTGTCAGCTCTGTGCTATTCCATAGCTGAGAGGTCCAGTTGTGGGCGAAGCTATCAATCATCACTACTTCAAACAGGCAGACATTTAAGGAAATATTCACCCCATCTAAGGTAAAGCACTAAAGTGACCAGCAGAGAGCAACACACAATTAGATATGAATTTTAGGTGAAGCCATTTTATTAGGTAAAATCCCACAGATTCTATACCTTTATTACTGCAAACGTGGCAAGCTAAAAAACTGCTAATTGGTTACATACACTGTTCACACCATATTGATTGGTTAGTAATTATAATGAGTTCTGATAAACCTATCTTACAGCTAAATATCGTTAGTTTACTTTTAATACCTAAAAGCATCCACACACCTGCTGGTTTTGACCATCTTGTTATGGTTGGTTCTTAACATGTTCCGTTACTCCCGAATACCTTCCCATAACTGCTTCTTGGTTTAGGGCAGCCTGTACCCCTATCAAGAAGGCCGCTGTGTTTTGAGAATGTGATTATTAGGATCCTCTCAGCATGAGTAACTTCTCCTTTCTCATGGGAGCAGAAGAATATTGTCAGGGCCTAAATCTTGGGAGAAGAGAGCTAGGCTGCCTGCAGGCCTGCTGTCTTCCCCAACAAAGCACCCTTCTTAGTGCTTCAGCTGGATGCTCAAGGCTACACAAGGAGCTGACAGAAGGCCCTGTTCTAGGTAGTCAGGCAGATAAAATAGTTTGATCAGCATTGCCCTGAAAGGAGCTGTTGGATGAAGTTCCCTCCTCATCTCTGCATCCTGTTCCACTGTACTTCAATTCTCAAGTTCTTGTTTTGGGGTTTCACTTCCTTCTTTCAGCCCAGGACAGAGCTGCAGAGGCCCAAGCAGCAATGTACATCGCCACATTTACTAATTGTCTACTAACATTATGGCCCGACTGTTGCTTGGGATGCCTTCTGTCACAGCAGGTGGAGGTTGTTGTTTGAAGGTTGATACAACTGGGATAATCCTTCCTGTGATGGTTGTCTCAGGGAAGAAGTGCTTGGTTCAAATAATTTAAATAAAAATAAGGACCAAAGGGGTGTAGAAATTGAGGCACATATTTAACTGGCAACCAATAATCCATATGGGCAGGATCACTGCTGGTAATACAGAAGATGAACTACAATGCCAGGCAACTATGAAAGCTCAGTAACTACCTACACATTTCTAAAGGTGCTTCAAATAACTTCAAGAAATTCTGTTGCACACAGAGCATTACGCAGGTACATGCACACACCTCTCCTCATGGGACAAGCAACATTCCTATGGAAATAAGGGTTCCTCTACTTGCACTCATATTTCTCCAGCTTTATGGGTACTGGTGGCACCCCCTACCACTCTCTGGTCCACACATGTGAGAAAGCACCTCACAGGCTCACATACCCAGCCCCCAGTGAGGGTCCCTTCTGTTGGCACCTTGCTGTGACTCTGCTGGCTGGGTGCAGGCTCCCATGGCACCTGACAAGGACATTGCTCGGTCTGGCCTAAGCAGGTGTTAGGAGGCTGGAAGGGTGATTTCTGGCAGGGCCAAACAGGTTTTGGCTTCTGCTGTTCCCAGTCAAAGATCTCTCCTCTCTTATTACAAATTATCATGCTTCTCTCTTGATTCACACAGAATAATAGAATATACTGAGTAGGAAGGGACCAATAGGGATCATCGAGTCCAACTTCTAGAATTCTAGCTTTTGTTTTCCACTTTCAAAATGCAACCTTAAAAACTAACCAGTTATTTTCCATTTATTGCAGTTATTTTAAACAAAGGGAGGCCTTATTGATGAATGAAGAACTATCCAATTGAGAAAGAAGTAACAAAGACAGTACAAAGCAATATGAATACATGTAAGTGCACATGCAGGGCAATTAATATATTTTAAAATTAATTTAAAATAAAGTTTCTAAGTCACCTTGAAAATGTTCGCTCATTTATTTTTAAAATGATGCTGCTTCAGTTCAAAACTTGAGAGCAAAAGCTAGGAAGAAGTTGAAGTCCCTGAATAACAGTTCTAAGGCTCTGACCCTACGCACCAGAAATGGCCATTCTTACCTTCACACTGACACACACAAAAAGAACCAGAGCTTTCTTGTCTTTGAAAATAACTTGGAGGTATGAAGCTTTGCAGAGGCTAGAATACCTTCTACTTCACAAGCTCTGTCTCTTAACAGGTGGTAACCTCTGGAATTAAGAATTAGTATTTAAGCTGGCAGAGTTTACATGGTAATACAGTGACTTGGTACTTAAAGGGCTGTGTAGAATACATGCAATTTAAATATTTATCCCTTAAGAAACAAGCAGCACCACTGCATGCAGCTCTCATTCATATCCAATAAAAAGTGCCATTGATTTCTCACATATATTCCATTTCATGGAATTATGGGAGAAGGCAATGATTTATTTACATAATATTGCTACATAGCTAACTTTAATTTCTTCTTCTTAGCTTTCATGCCAGGTGGCAATGATATTTTGAAGGCAGTCTCACATGCACTACAAATAGGACAGAAGTTACAGAATATTGACAAGCACACATAAGGGCTGGGGTTGGAAGGGACCTCTGGAGATCATCTAGTCCAATCCCCCTGCCAAAGCAGGATCACCTACAGCAGGCTGCACAGGATTGTGCCCAGGATGTTTTTGAGTATCTCCAGAGAAGAAGACTCCACAACCTCTCTGGGAAGCCTGTCTCATATGGAGGTGGAACTTCCTGCATTCCAATTTGTGCCCATTGCCCCTTGTCCTGTCACTGGGCACCACTGAAAAGAGTCTGTCCCCTTCCTCTAGACACCCACCCTTTAGATATTTATAAGCATTGATGATATCCCTTCTCAATCTTCTCCAGGCTGAACAGACCCAGCTCTCTCAGCCTTTCCTCATGTGAGAGATGCTCCAGTCCCCTAATTCTCCTCCTAGCCCTCTGCTGGAATCTCTCCCATAGTACCCTGTCTGTCTTGAACTGGGGAGCCCAAAACTGGACACAGTACTCCAGATATGGCCTCACCAGGGCAGAGTAGATGAGAAGGATAATGTCCCTCGATCTGCTGTCCGCACCCTCTTAATGCAGCCCAGGTACCATTGGCCTTCTTGGCCACGAGGGCACACTGCTGGTTCATGGAATTCTGTCCATGCTGTTCTTGTTTCAAAAACCTCCTTGGAATTCCCTGATAACTGTTTGGTTTGGCTGACAGCCACATTCCCCTTTAAAACAATCAGTCTTGGGCACCTGCCTTCCAAATAATTTATATATTTGATCCATACACTCCCTGTGCACACTCATATTTTTGTTCTAACAGGTGAGCCTCTTCAGGTCATTTGCTGTGGCTGGGACATGAGCAGCCAAAAAGGGTCTTGCTGCCATAGTTACGACTGCAAGTTCTCTAGGCAAGGTTATGGCAGCCAAAGAAGACTCTATGCCAGTACAGTTAAACTAAAAAAAGCAGTTTTTCCAATACATGTGGCATTCTTATTGGTGGTGATAGTAGGAGAAGAGAGGGAAAATTTTCAGCTCAAGGTCACACTTTCCTCTCCCTCTCTGAACAAAGAAGTACCAGGGAAAACTTAATGATGCAAACTGTTAAATGGTGTAAGACCCTGTAGCTTTTTATGACCTGCCTCGTTGCAGATACCCCTTTTTCTGGTCTTCTAGGTTCTACTGCTTGAAAAAGGCCCTTTTTCAAGGCCAGCTGGCCTTGTCTCGTGCTCCTGCTTTCACAGACAGACTGTGCTTTGACTCTCATTAACTCATTCCTTTTTGTCTGCATTGTTCAAGATTACAATTTCCTCCTAGCACCGTAGCTCTGTGCAGGCCAAAACCTTCCAGCCATCAGCTAAAGGTGCTTGTTATGGTGCCCAGTGTGCTCTGCTATGGTTGTTTTATCCAGTCTCTCATTTGCTCCATTAGCAGTCTTTACAGGCATTACCTAATCTTTGCCAGTTGTTAGCATAGACCTGAATTCACAAGAGTTAATGATACCTTGAAGATGGCACAGTGAGTCTCTGGCATCTCTTCTGTAAGCCCCGTTGCTGTGAGATAGTGGGATGCCAAAAACCTGCAGGAGTTGCCTCCATCCAGCTTTTTAGGCTAGGTGAAAGATTGCTGTGATTTAAAGCCTATGGAGTAAGCTGGTAGCAGAGGAAAATGGTATGAATGTTAAGAGAAGGAAAAATTAAGCTGACAAAAACAAAGCTAAACTCCCACCCAAACCAAACGTACATATTGGTTAAACAGGAGGGAAAAAATCCCCAACATTTCCAGTCTTAAAGGGTTGAAACTGAATGATGAAAAAAACCCATCTGGAACAATGGGACAGTTTGCGGGCTGGATTGTTCTCCAATTAGTATTGACTGAATGATGCATAATAGCACTGGATAGATTAGTATACATATAGGTTAAGAATCAATTGATTGATATCACTTTAATATATAGAAAATAGAACATACTTGCATGGTTTGGATTTTAGTAGAATACAACCATAGCTGTTTGAGCTGTTTTGCTGGAGTAGCTACAAAATTTAACCATAACAGTGGAACAACCTTGAAGATAAAGACAGTGAGGATAGGGGAGTAACAAATAATGAGACTGACAACCAATTAAGAGACAGAGTATATCTTGTTTTCAGCTGAAAGGGGTTCCTAACTCATTTGTGCAGGAATGTGGTTTTGAGATGACTGAGAAAACCCTAAAGAGCACACGCTGAAGGGACAGGTAAAAAGTTCACTGAGAGGAAGACATCCAGCCTTCATCCCTGAAGACCACCAGAAGACCTCCTGAGCATGCTCTAGCTGAGAGGAGTTAACGTAAATTACTTCCTGGAAGTAATTTGCATAACCCTGCCTTTTCTTAGACATTATAATGAATATGTATAACTGATCTGTATCAATATGAGAAATGTTGCTTTAAACAGTGCACACGTTCGGGGGAGCATCCCCTGCGTGCCCAGCGCTGCAATACAGGATACCTGCTTAATAACCAGCCTGCTTGATGAGTCTTGATTCTGACTTCTCAGTATGAGACCCACCGAATCTCATGCCGCCAGCGCAAAGCACAAGAATTTGTCACTTGGGTCTTCCCAATCTCGTTTCCTAGCTGCAGGGCCGGCATCTCACTCAGCCGTGGCACCAGGCCCGAGTTGTCCTCCACCTGTGATAGATTCCTCCTGGCCCAGGAGCCCTTTAGAGTAGGAACAAAACAACAAGAGCAGCCGGTGGGCAGGAGACCGGTAGGTGTGAGTGAGCCAGGAAGGCAAAGGGTGAAACACTAGGCGGGAATTAAGTACGGGACCAAATCTGTGATGAAGTCCGAATAAATGCGTGTTACTCACTGCTGCCCCGCTGCTTCTGGGCCCTGGGGGAGAGGCAATGGGATAAAAGCAGCTTGAGAGGCAGTTGCTGGTGGGTTCGTAGCCACTAGATGGAACTCAAGCGCTTTGCAGCAGCTCCCTCAGCAGCTGCAGCGAGCTCATCTCGACCTCAGGTGAGGCCGCGGCTCTGGTAGCCGAGTCAGCGTCTCTGCGCAGGAGTGTAAGGCTCGCATGGGGGTACAGCAAGGGCTTTCAAAATGTGGGTGAGTAACTTGACCTCTCTGGTGAGGAAAGCCATCGGATATTTCATGTCTGAGCCATACAGGTGTTGCTGCTTTCTGCTGCATGGCACAAGCCCCTTTGATGGCTTGGTGAAGGGTGTTGGGATACATCCTCCATCCAGCAGCCCACCAGCATGCAATTTTGGGTATGTCATTTAGCCTGGCTGCAGCTTGGCTCCCACACTGCTGAAGTGAGCTTTGAAGCTATCTGCAGTCATGTGTGCTGAGTATCCCAATACATTTTTCATGTGATGATTTAATACTCTCAGGTTGGGGGTACTTTGTGCCCATACCCAGTGGCAGACAAAAATGTGGTTGTCTAGAAGCTGCTGGTCTACCACAGATCCTGCACTCTGCTGTCCTCTGGGCTTCTGGGCAGCAGGAAGAGGAGGCTCCAGACTTACTTTTCTTACAGCTCACTAAATAATACAAGCTAAAGGAGACTTACCCAACATTTTGAAAAAAGCTTGGAATGCTTAATTATTTTTCTTAAAAATTAGCTGGTATTACAAAGCTTAGAGGCCCCAGGCAAGATCAGGTCTATGTTGTACCGTGTCTTGTACGAGCACAGAGTAAGAGGAACTCCTTCCCTTAAGCAGGTTACAGTCTTCACAGAAAGCATGTACCTGGAGACAAAGAAAGCAAGCAGTGCCCAAGTAAATGCAAACAAGCCCTCAGTTACATAAGGGAATTCAGTAGGAGAAGAGCAGCTCAGCAGCTGGTGTAAAGCTGACATGGCACCACTGATGCTGTGAGTTTACAGCCATTTATTCTAGCTGAGGGTATGCCTAAGGTAGGTGAAGTGTCTTTCTTAATGTCAGGTTCAAAGCCTAGCCTGGAGTTGAACCAGATCTTCAGAATCCTAATCACAAGGCTTGCCTTTTCAAGGTGTTGCTTCCCCACCGGCCAGCTCCTGGAAGAGTGGCTCGTTTGTCTCAGATTGTGGTCCTCAAGGACTCAGCTGAAACATCATTGCATGCAGGTTGTAGGAACCTAGCTGGGATTTTAGATGGGCACACAGTAACATGAAGAAAGACTAGTTCAGATCTGAAAAAGAAGAGAGCGAAAAATTGTAATTCATGGTTTTAAAGGAGTGTCAGGTGGAAGCAAAGTAGAGCTTTTAATATTACTGAGAAAATTTTAAAAATAATTCATATTATCAGTGATGCTTGATGATTAAATGTGGTCTTTTCTCACTGAACATGGTGTGATGTATCGCTGTCTAACTTTTTATTGGATAATTGAGTTGTGTATTAATAGAATATATTGCTCCAGGTGAATTAGTGGCCTGTAAAAGCCATAAAAGCATATTTTTCCTTTCCTGCATTGGGGTAATATGACTATATTAACAGCAGCTATGCAGCACAGTGCAATACAGAGATGTTTGATTTCTCAAGGCACTATGCTAGCCAGTATAGTGCTGTGCTTTGTATTTACTATGAGAATGATGTTGCTAACACACAGATGTATTTAGTTGCTGCTAGGTAGTTGTAGTGTCTGCAACAAGTCAAGGACTTTTCAGCTCCCCAGGCACTGCCAGGAGCACAGCCAGGACAGCTGGCCCAGCCTGGCCAAGGGGATATTCCTGACCATAGAGCATCCTGCTCTGGATGAGAGCAACTGGAGAAGCTGGCCAGGAGGCAGGATGGCTGCTCAGAAGCTGACTGAGCATCCGGGTGTGATTTTTTTTCTCTCCCCACAGTTGGTGAGCAATTACAGTTTGGTGTTATTATTATTCTCTTCTTTTGTTATCCTACAAAACTGTCTTTATCTCAGCCCATTAGGGGTTTTTTCCATTCTCCTTCGTATCCCTTTGGTGAGGGAGGAGTGAGCGAACTGCTGCCTGGTGCTTACTTACTGGCTGGGGTTAAACCATGACAATCAGTTAAACAAGGTACTTGGACTGCAAATAGGTTGAACAAAGGTTGTGGTGGTGTGTTTTCTTGGGGTTTTTTTTGAATTGAAGGCTTGCTCTGCACATGAATTCTGAATTTATTGACTTTGGTCAGTGCTGTTCTCCTTCTGTTTTGCCAACACTAACAACTGAACAACTCCATCCTCCAGCTTTTGGAAAAAAGCAGTTTGCCTCAGAGACTTGGAAATAAGGACAGAAATGAAGTTAAGAAAGCAAATGGCTTGTGAAAAGGTTGTACCAGGTGTACCAGTGTGGTTGTAGCAGTCTCTGCATATAAAAGAGACTGTGCTTGTAACGATAAACGTTCTTAATCTGATATATAGTGGCCTGACTTTAAAACAGTAACTAATATTTGCTCCTAAAAGAGCAAATAATAAATGCCCAGTCAGCTCTTTTCTTCACTTTCGTAAAACCATGTTTTACACCCACTACACAGAAAAATACTGTCTTCCAGATTGAGACTACTGACACACATTCATAACTTGTGCTTAATTATAAAATCCCTGCGGTTTTAGCTGGAGACAGTTTTCCTAGACTTTAGCCCTGATTATCTTGTGTGACATGCAGGCATCTGTTTGTCTGGGGACACAAGTCCTCCAATTAAGAAAGCCTGTTAACGATGCTCAACATTCACAAGTGATGAAGGCCTTACCTGTTTTTTAAGTCCCGTTCCATCTATTCCAAAATAGATGGAACAGGAACTAATCTGCCCCCAGGAAAGGGCAACTAAATGGTTTTCCAACTAGTATTTTAACAAATACCAACAAGCTGGGGGGGGAGGATCAAGGATCCTGTGGATCCTGTGTTTCTCCAACTGGACTGTACTCTCATGCCTGGGGAGAAATTGGAAATTGTGTGGAGGTTGTGTACCACTACAGCGTGATCTTACTGGCTCTGGGGTGCTTTCAGTCCCAGCTCTGAACACCTGCAGAGACAAAGTGCAAAGATGGTGAGTGCTGGGATCAGAAACAGAAAGGGGATTGAGATGAGTTAGCTTTGGTCCTTTCCACAACAAGAAGCAACAGTGTGGGTTTTGTCAAGTGTTCTTCTATTTAACCATCATTTGTGACTGTAAGCCAGAATCCACAGCACTAGTTGACGCAGGCCTTTTGCCCTTTGTGCAGGACCAACAACAAGGTTCTGTATGTGGGACTAAGTTCAGGGAGGTGTGTGTGATGCCTGTGCTCTCTTGGTCTCCATAGTCAATACGGTTCTAGATGATACAACTGAAGGATCCCAGAGCGTGACCCAGCTCATCACCCATGAAGTGGCTACTTTGGTGTGAGCTGATCTGCTCTCTAGGCTCCCTTGACCATATTAACTAGGAGTGCCACTTGCTTTCTCAATCCTGGGACATCTGAGATGCGGTGCCATACCCAACAGCTTTCCAGCCAACGGTAACCTGACTCTCCCATAGACCTTGTGCTGCATCCACCAGTCCCAGGCAATAACCTGTTATCTCAGGCTAGTTAGGTCACACAGACTGACAGGTGTTTAGAAGTGTGTGTCTTTTTCTGGAGGCAAATTTCTACCTTCTTCCACATTAATGTTTGGGCCAACACCATCTTGAAAGTCCCATCTTTGCATGTAGACCAGTAAGCTTTAGGTCAAAAGCATGGCACAGTTGGTGTGCAGTAAGGCCACAGAGTGATGGTATCACACAGGAGCTCAGCACTTCCATAAAGGTTGGATAAACAGAAAGACAAATAGAAAGAACTACCTTAGACCACTGACTCAAGACCAAAAAGCCCTTAAAGCTCCAAATCTTTTTCTCATAAAATATGAAGTATGGCTGACTAAGAAAAAAGCAAAACCAGATGCTTTGGTCTGAATTGGGTATCATCATAAAAATAAAAGGAGGCTTTACTATGCTGTGGTGACTGATGGAGAACAAGAGCATGGTAATTTTCTGAACCAGTCCTGGAAACCTCTTGAATGTTCAGAAACATCATCTGAGTGTGAGGCAGCAGTAATCAGCATTTTACCTGGAAAATATTACCAACACTCACTTCTTCTGAGGCTGAAATAGTAAGAAATATAGATGTGTAAAATTAAGGTAGGAACATCTGTTAGAGTGGACCAAAAGCTGAAAGAGAAGAAGAAAATACTGAGATGATGGCAGCATTCACTCTGCATTAAAAGGCAGTGATGCTTGTCAGGCATGTAGGAAGTCGCTGAGCCAGTGCAGTGTAGGATGGATTAAGGTTGCAGCACAAAACTGGAGTCAGCATCTGAAGCTTCTGATTTTCCCACAAGTTTCCTTTAGATTTGGTCATCACTTGGACAGGCTTTTGCATATGTGTATACAAACATGCCCCTAAATCTAAGGATGTACTTTGGATGGTTTTCAAGAGCTTTTCATTTTCTGTAAGATGTATGCAGCCCTTTCAGCAGCTGTGATCACCCAGTGGCTACGTGGAAAGGTGTCCTTGCTCCTTGTCATGTGCAGTTCAGGATCAGAGGCTCAGTTATGTGGGTTTGGAATCTATTAGCACTACAAAGACCAGCCACCATAGCTGTAGCTGTGATTTAAACAGTGTCAGGGAACATCCCCTGCTATGGGAACACAGTCACCCACCCTGTCCAGTTGTTAGAGCAGCCTTTGGTGGCACCTTCTGGTTTCTACCACACGGTATGCTCCTGAGCAAAGTGTGGGCATGGTTCAGGAGCTAAGTGGGGCCAGGGACCATTCCTCAAAGGAGGTTTGGGTGCGATTAGGCTGATTTGGCGGGGTGAGCTTAAACAGTGTGGTTGTTGGTTGCTCCATGGCAGATGGCAGCAGGGCCAAAGAACTGTCTTGGGGACCCTACATTTGTTAGTATACACTTTATTTGAGAGTACTGTATACAGTCTGGATGTGCTGGCTAATTAACCTTGCTCGGAAAGAGAAGATATTATCCCAGCTAAATCATCACACTAACAAGGTTGTAGCGCCTGTGTTACCTGCAGTGCCCTGGGCATCTCTAGATATCCCATCATGACAGGCACTATCCAGATTGTTTCTGCCTGTCAATGGGCAGGAAGGCTTTGCATCCAGCAGTTCCCCTCATGGCTGGTGCCGAGTGCCAAATTAGTGTATTTTTTAGCATCCCATCCACGGACAAACAGACTTCTGCAGCACTGAACGTGTGTGATGTGAACGACTGGAGTTCTAAGTGAATGTTTGCATGAATGAAGGAAAAAAACCCAAACCCTTTCTCCAGGCCCATAAGCTGTATCACTCGTAAGCTCCTAGTGACACTTGCCAGCTTCCTCAGCTCTCTGAATGCACCGGGCTTTCTCCTAAGCTCAGACTTTCTCCTATTCTGTAGACAGGCCAGAAAATTAGCCCCTAGACAACTCTCTTGGCTTCCAGCCCTTTCCAGCTTAGGAGAAACTAACAGATGTGCCCTTTTGCTGTTCTGCTCTGAGCTCATTACAGGTTTCCAGGCAGGGGAAATTAGCAAAGCCTCCTTAGCATCTGTCTTTTCCAGACAAGGAGGAGTCATGTGCAGACAAGCTCCTCAACCCTGGCTATTTGATCTTATTTGGATACAGATCCCTGTAAGTTCACCATCCAAACTGTCCTTCTCCTTTGTCACTTGTGCCAGCCCCAGCTGGTCCTGCCAGGTGTGGGTACCTCTTCTCTCACTGGGGCAATGAACTTGCTGCACTTGGAGAGGTCAGGACCTTTGTGGCATTGCTCCAGAGAATTTGCAGTTGGGTTAGATGAGGAGCCTGAAAACAAAAAAAAGAACACTCTTTAAGGCTTTAGTTATATTTCTTAAGCTGTGGTAGAAGAAGCCATGGATCTGTTGTCAATCAGTTGCCATGGTTATTTATTTTTCTTAAAGCCTCAGGTCCCACAGCCCAGTAATTACCTGAGAAACTCGGTTCTTGCTTTAAAAGAAATTATAATAACAGCTGTGGATAAAGGCATGGAAATGCTCATTCTAACAGCCCAAAGAAGAAAGCTAAAAAAACCCCAAGCAACCAAGGGCAGACACATCAATGTGAAACAGCGTGGAGATGGGGATAACAGCTGACTGGGCCACATCCTGGGTGGCACATCCCCACACCAGATCATCTAATGAGGAGCCACCTCTGTGTCAATTCATGCGACAACGGCACACGCCAGACCCAGTCATATGACGACAAAGGGAAACACCATCCTCTCTGCCAGGCCATCTGCCAAAGGCTAGGCCATCCAGTTAGGCAAAGACGAAGGCCTCTTCCTCCTCCTCCTTCCTGGCTGCATCACCTCATCTTCCCCCAGTGCAGGGACAGGCAGGCTGTCACATTGGGCTCTGAACCAGAGAGTTATGAGCACTTAGAGACGGCAGCAGGAGGCAGGGACATGCAGGTTCATCACAGATTCCTCATTTGGCAAAGCAACACCGTGAAGTAAATTTTGCTGGTGGTGTTTGAGAGCTTGCCATTTTTAAGTAAGTGGAGCAAACCCTTCATCACTGATCAGCCATTTCAATGATTGATAATCACGGGGATTGTTAACACTGTTAAAGCAATCGCGGCGGTGCCTTAGGAAACGATACGTTCTGTCATGCGAGATGGTGCCTTTGCAGTTCTTGTTTGCTTGTAGTAACTTCAATATTAACAATAAATTCTAGCAAAAACTTCATGCCTGACTCTTTCACCAGCAGGATCTTATTGGGAATCAAGATGATACTGTTAGAGCTTCTAACAGTGGGGTAATGAGCTATAGGAAAGTCCTACCTAGCATGTAGGAAAGTTAGCTCACACTGGGGCTTTGAGCCAAGGAGGGATAGACATTTTCTGAAGACATTGGTCTCACTGAGCCTCAAACTGTTGGAGCTTGGTGCAGGAGTTGTCAAGGGAAATCTACATGTCCTGTCTACTGCACCGGGGTGGACAAGATAATCACAACAAAGGTAAGGGTTGATGAAGTTACTGGAGTTTACTCCAGTTTGATGCTGGTATAAATCCTCCTATGCCAAGCCTTTGGCCTTATTGCAATAGATGCCATGATCCTGTCATTGTTTGTCGGGGAAGACAGCAGGCCTGCCGGTGGCCTAGCTCTTTTCTCCCAAGATTTAGGCCCTGACAATATTCTTCTGCTCCCATGAGAAAGGAGAAGTTACTCATGCAGAGAGGATCCTAATAATCACATTGTCAAAACACAGTGGCCTTGTTGATAGGGGTACAGGCTACCCTAAACCAAGAAGCAGTTATGGGAAGGTACTTGGGAGTAACGGAACATGTTAAGAACCAACCATAACAAGATGGTCAAAACCAGCAGGTGTGCGGATGCTTTTAGGTGTTAAAGGTAAACTAAGGATATTTAGCTATAAGATAGGTTTATCAGAACTCGTTATAATTACTAACCAATCAATACGGTGTGAACAGTGTGTGTAACCAATTAGCAGTTTTTTAGCTTGCCACGTTTGCAGTAATAAAGGTATAGAATCTGTGGGATTTCACCTAATAAAATGGCTTCACCTAAAATTCATATCGAATTGTGTGTTGCTCTCTGCTGGTCGCCATAATTGTTTGCACCTCAGAGGGAGCCAGACAGTGCTGCTGCCTCTCCTGGATATATTTTTAGCCTTGGAGCTGTGAGGTCCATCTCAGTTATATGAAATAGAGGCAAATAAACCGTGAGCACAAATGGGGCAGCCTGCAATATGTGCTTGCATGACATGAGCTAATTGCCTAAACTCCTGCTATAATTAATGGAGATAAAGAGATAATTTGCCTCTTCCTCTGACCCATTTCAGACATGTGCAATAGGACGAGATGAACTTCCAGTCACTAAAGCAAGATCTGTCCCACTCAGTACCACAAAGTGATGGGGAGCAACTACCTTGGACCCCCAGCTCTATTGATTACAGTGATTTATTTTTTTTTAAATTTTTTGGTGTGTCCATCAGTAGAGGTGACAACAGAATTAAAGTCCACTTGAAGGAAGGAAGGAGTATCTCAATTTGGTACGTCTTTATGTTTTTTCCTACTTTGAATTCTGCTCAGCATGTTAAGAACTGGCCAGTACTGAATGAGTCAGTAGAGTTAGGGAATATCCAGGTATCAGAACAAACAGATAACAATATTAATATAGGAGTTAACCATTTGGATTGTTTGGTTGTGAAATTATACAAATTAAGATCTGGAAAGACAACATTAATGGGGTAAACTTGACATGACAATGGCGATCTCTATACTGGGCAAGTGGCTGTTTCACACGCTGTGTCAATGGCCAATCCATATAGGCAACTTTTGAAATACTAAATGAAAGATTTTTGGCCTTTTTGTGGCAAATGGAAAAAAAATACCCAATAAATTGTGATTAACCAAATTATATGATGGTCAAAACAAAGAAAAGATGAAACTCTCCCATTTAAAATTAAATCAAATGCCTAGTAATATGACACAGATAAATACTTCACAATTACGGGATGCAACATCGGTGCCCGTAGGGAAATACAGAACAATATATTTCTAATGCCAGACACTTGAGAGACTAATCATTTAAATTGCATGAAGATTTACACTCCACTAATCTCATTATGAACCATACGTAGGAAACATGGGTTGAAGCACGTTGTACAATAAAATTGAACCTTAAGATTAAAACGTTCATAAGGATCTTCTTCTAAATAAAGGCAGCAAGATACTTTATGTTTTGCAACACCTGGCCCCAGAAAGCAATGCTGTTAGAAAACATTAATGCTGTTAGACTTGTTTAACGAGCAATTTCTCTTCCAGGATTTCTTTTTTCAATTGAAAGCCATCATTAACACCTGTCAGATCCATATAAACACGTTCACCTTTCAAATCATGTGGCCTAGCTGCATTATAGCTTATGCGCGCTCTGAATTTGTGTCTCTGAGGGTGGTAAATTAAGTGACAAAATAAACCTTTTCTCCTACACAATGATCATATCTAGCTCCTGTGCTGTCTTTTCCCTCCGTACGCGCTCAGCGGTTTCACCACTATTCTCTTTTATGTTTTATGAGACAGCTGTAGCAGAGAGGTGAACTCACACCAGCAAATTCCCCCCAGCACGGTGCTGAAGGCCAAGCTTTTGTGTTCCCTGGGAAACCAGAGGTAAGGATGGCACTGCTGCACCACACTGCTGGTAACACTGAGACAAGCTGTATGGTCTGGCACTCTGGGGTTGACCGGTGACTACAGGCAAACTGGACAAGTGTATGATCAGCAGTGGACAAAGGGGCAGCTTTTATTTAAAATCACATGCCTCTCTGAAAGGGCTGAGGAACTGTTCCCTTCCATTTTATCAGCCTTGTGCTGGTTTTGGCCGGGATAGAGTTATTTTCTCCACAGCAGCTAGTGTGGGGCTGTGCTTTGGCTTTGTGCTGCAAATAGTGCTGGTAACACAGGGATGGTTTTGTTGCTGCTGAGCAGGGCTTACGCAGAGCCGAGGCCTTTCCTGCCTCTCACCCCACCCCACCAGCGAGTAGGCTGGGGATGTGCAAGGAGTTGGGAGGGGACACAGCTGGGACAGCTGACCCCAACTGACCAAAGTGATATTCCATACTGTATGACATCATGTTCAGCATGTAAATCTAGGGGGGGGGGAAGGAGGGAGAGAGGTGGATGTTTGCAGTTATGGTGTTTATCTTCCCAAGTCACCATTATGCATGGTAAAGCCCTGCTTTCCTGGGGATGGCTGAACACCTGCCTGTCAGTGAGGAGTGGGGAATGAACTCCTTGGTTTTGCTTGTGTCCGTGGCTTTTGCTTTACCTATTACACTGTCTTTATCTCAGTCCTTGAGTTTTTTCCCTTGTACCCTTCCTATTCTCCCTCACAGTGGGATGTGGGGGAAGTGAGTGAGCAGTTGTGTGGTGTGTAGTTGCCAGCTGAGGGTTGAACCATAACAGCCATCCATTGCTATTTAGAGAACAGTTGCCCAACTGGGCACTTGACTCACCGTGGCTCGTTATGTCCAGGTAATAATGATTATTTTATTTTTAATAGAATTGTCAGACACATGGATCTGTCTGCCTCCTCACACCACATCAGCACATGCTCTGCACAGGCATCTCAAACTGCTTCAGCGTCTGAAACTCAGATCAAAGATGTGTGCTTTCTACCCGATGCAGAGTCCCAGGAGGTCCTCCCACAGATAGGCAGGCATGTTTCAGCATAAACACTGCTGGAACATGAAACACACACATGCCTGATCTATCTCCTAATTATCTTATCTATGGAATCAGGGTATGTGTACATTCATCGTGTTGCAATCCAGTTTGGGCCTTTGTAAATACCAAAGTAAGGCATATGGGAGAGCCATAGCAATTAATTCAAGGACTTGGGCTAGTTCAAGGACAGAGACCTGTCAAGTCTCACAAGGCGAGTGTGAAATGCATGACCTTGTTGGTATTTGACCCTCTTGCAGCCTTTACTGCTGCTTCTAGCCCAGGGGCTGCTGACTGGTGTGCTGCTGACCACAGACCAACCCACTGACCCACTACAGATGGCCTGTGGTCTCTGAAGCTGTGCAGGGCAGTTGTAGACCCACATCGGGGCAGGATGATGACAAACCTCCCTTGGGTCCAAAGTGGCCCAATGTGGAAGGACTTAGCTCCTGTCCTGTGGCCAGGAAGATGACTTTGGTGACTGTAGGTTCAAGAGATCAGGAGGTATGGTTACCGAAGAACATCAAGTCTGGGGCTGTTATGCCTGTGGCTCTTCTCTGCACATTTATTCTCATTTGTGCCTTTGCCTCAGGAAAGCTAATATTGCATCCATAGAGGAGGGAGGGGGAACAATAGAGTGTCACCAGGAAAGAACCACGATTTAAATGACTGAATAATCATATTAAATTTACTAAAGGAAGTCCATTGAATTAGTCCTACTCGTACACAAAATAGATTAAAATACCTCGTCAAGATCAGCTTTTTCAATTTTCCTTAATATAGTCTTAAGGCATTTTCCTCCATAAGCTATCTCTGCTTCCAAGTCCCACTACCAGCACTGTGGCTACTCCAACCCTGGTGACAGGCACAATGGCTACTTGAAGCCTAGAGATAAGCACTGCAGCTGAACCAGAGAACGAATCCATACTGATATTGGTTGCCCCTATACACAAGAAGAAATGGATACCAAAGTCAACTCATTTAGTAAAAGATGATGAACTGGGGCCATCACAAGAACAGGAGGAAAAGGCGGAACCAGAGATTACAAGCAGCTCATTCAGGGATAGGGTGGTTAAGTACATCGTGTAGATACCCATGTACCCAAGAGTCAGGCCACTGAGCAATATCAGAACAGCCCTCAGGTGGATCAGGCTGCTCAAACTGAAGTGGTTCAGGTGAATCTAGACTGGCAACAGAGGGGTGAATTATTTATAGCTGTCACTGAACAATCTCCAAACCAAGGATTTATAGACAATCTCTATTGATGTTTTATTGACAATCTTAAAATGCCAATTTATGAAACAAGCTGCTTCTATATTGCCATAGGGATCTACTCATTGTGGCAGCCTGTGTGTACAGTTAATGTTATTTTCCCCTGGAAGTCCAATAGGACTCTGCTGATCCTGGTGCCAGCCATTTAGCCTTTGGAAGAATTTGAAGTGTTATTCCATAAAAGAGCAGATAAATTTTATTCTGATATTCTTACTTTTTTCACAGAATCACAATTTTTTGAAGGCACTGGCAAGTTTTTCACAGCTGATTTAGATCACAATGTTTTTAGTTAAATTAAATCAATAAATATTTTAAAATTTGGACTTTCCACACCCACTTTTTTCCCCTTCATCTTTTTTGATGGGGAAAAGAGGTGATAAATCTCAAAATTCAGCTTCCAATTTTCACTTTCATTTGGAGGGAAACTTCTCCCCCCCATGAACACACACGTATCATCATAAAAATAAATTTTCTAAAGCAAACTGCAGAAAGTCTTGTCACTCATCAAGCACTCATGGCACTGACCTCCCAAGTTTCAGATGATTTGAGTGCTGTCTCACACAAACTAGGAAGCAACCTTTCAATCAGCTTCTTTTTTGTATAATAATGTGGCACTTGGCATCAAAGAAGACATTTTAAATAGAGCCAGCTGGTGGAAAATGTTTTCAGGGAGGAAGCCTGGACTTGTGATTTTCCTCACTTTCCTCATTACAGATTTCGTTTCTTCAAACTGTAATACTTAGTGATTCTCCTCATCCTTTTCTCTACACTCTGTTAGTCAGACTTGCTGGCTGGTGGGCAGCTAAATGGATTTGGGACTCGATAAACAATATAGGATTTGGGACCTGCAGAGTGACAAAGGTATTGTAGAAACCACACAAACTGCTGCAGCCAAACCCCAACCAAGCACCATGTTGTAAAGATATTCTGAAGTTTTCTAGCTTGTAGGGAAGCTTGAGGAAGGATTCTCTATGTCATAGGAGATGCATCTGTGGAAAGGTGTATCAAGGAGGAACATCTAAGACATGCCCTCTTCACCTCTGCTGTCTGGGCAGGTTTTGATGGCAGAGACAGCCATCTGTGAAGCACAAGGATGTGTCATTCAGCCTTATACATGTTTTTATGCAGTCAGCTAGTGAGAGATTTAGAGTCATAGAGCAAGAGAATCCAGTCCCTTATCTTGGTTGCAAATAGGTGGTGTAACTGCCATCAAATATAGTGAATGAAACAGAACATCTGTTTCTCAAAAGGAACATGCAGCATCTGAGAAAATAAGCTACAGCGTGGTAAATCTTTTACTGATGAACTTAATATTCTTTACAGGATGATTAAGTGGTGGGATTGTCTATTTATTTAAGGCATCATACAATCAATGTTAGAAGATGGCTTGATGGCTTAAGCTGCAGTATCATGGAAATCAAGCCATGGCATAAAGAGCCAATAGCTCTACCAAAAGATGAAGTGTCTTGCTCACGGCACCACGAGTAACTGCTCTTCTAGTGCTTCAACCTCAAAATGGCACAGGAACATCTCATCTCAGAAAATACATCCTCAGAGTAAGGATCAGCCACCATTCTAACAGTTAGTGTTGGTGGGTTCTTACACTTGGTGGGTGCTTACAAAGAATCATGAGGAGTTGAACCCACTGGTAGCATGTGTGGGACCAAGCAGAGGACCAACATTTGGAAGTGTCAACTTTTGCATCCTTCATCCATGTCTCTACAGAAGCGAGTGGCCAAAACAGGTGTGGTGTAGGGCCGCATCAGAAGGAGTAAATCCCTGACTCTCTTTACTGGCTACACTGAAAGGCAGCGTTTATCTGACAGAAAAGATGTAGGAGGAAAACGATTGAGTTCAGGGCCCTCCTGCCGTGAGAGGACTGTGGTGTTGACGGTGGCCAGAGGGTGGTAGCACTGCACAGCTCAAGTGCCACGGCCATCTGCACCAGGAGGCAGGAACGCTGCGGTGAGGGAGCATCTGATGCTCGAGGTAGCTGAGGAAGAAGAAGAGGTGGTGAAGTTGGAATAAATGGTGGAAACTTTAATACCAAAAGCGTTACTAGAAGTAGGCTTTATTTTTTTTACACTGCTCTTTCCTAATTCCTTCAGCATATGCATTAGACTGGTTTCCTCCTCTTTATAATGGATGATGCTTCTCTGCCTTCCTCAAGTTAATGCAGAAATAGCTGCAGCTTCTTTTTTTTTTTTTTTGTGAGAAAAAGGAGGAAGAAGAGGTGAGTAGAAGTGGGTTTTGAAATGAAGAGGAACTTTTCCAAAAAAAGTCTCATTTTGATAGTCCCTAAAAGCCCTGTGCTACCTCAGACAGTGCAATCCACCAGAAACACTTGTGGCTGGTTTCTGTGCTTCTACTTTTTCAGAGGACGCTTATTCTGGCATGGCAGCCACACAGGGTTTCTGCCCTGTGGCATGTAATGACCATGAACAAATGACCCTGCAAGAGTGGTGGTCATGTGCAGCTTCCAGAAAAGGATCTCAAGGCATGTTGGGAACCTACTTGGTGTTGTGAAGGTCTTTCGGAGTGTAGGCGTGTCTCCGTTTTGCAGGTAGGAATTGCTTCCTGAATTTTGCTGAAAAGTGGAAAGCTGAGGAAATAACTTTTCTAAGGGCACAGCCCACACCAACACCAGCATCAGGGCTATTGTGTGCCTGCCAATTTGCTTGTGTGTGCGTATATTGGCGTGCCTGCCTGTTAGTATTCCTTAGCTTGCAGTTTAAAGCGCAGAGGATCCAAATCTCACAGCCCCCACCTGTCATTTTACTTGGCATTATGTATTCCTGGGCTATAAAAAATAGATTTGGGCTGCTGACACCAGTCATCTCTTCTCTGTTTCTCTTCTATGCCACTGACAGCTCTGTCACTGCCTGTCCCGCTCCGATTTCAGGTTATGGTTATCGCAATAGCTTAAACTGGGATAACATGTTGGCCTCACACAATGTGTGGCCACAGGAAAGTGGCTTCACTGCTCTGAGCCTTGGCTCTCCTGCAGGTGAAATGAAGGTAGCGATGCTCACCCTGCTCTGTGGAGGGCTCAGAGATCTCCAGCTGCTGTATAAGAGACAACAGTGCAGTCATTAATTGCCCAGGCACTGTAAGGCCCAAAGCTCAGTGGCATTTCTTTGTCTGCCTCCTAAAGCAATAGCTTTCAAACACAACCGTGCTCAGGCTCATTGGATTTTTTTCAATTTTTCTCCTTCCCCTTCTCGTTGCTCTTGGCTTTCTTGCTGCCTCTCCTCCTTTCCCTAGGCCTCCCTCAATAAAACCTACCTTCTCTATTGACCCATTTTTCTCCACTGGTTTGTCAGCTGCTTTCCCTTTGTAGCCACCACCACCTCCTTTCCCACTCCTCTCCTCTGAAATTCTCCCTCAGCCCTGACACTTAGTCTAGAAAGAGCCGCAGGCTATTTCTAACTTTCCTTCTCTCATCAAAGTGCTTGAGAAATCAGTTTGCTTTCATCTCTCAGCAGGGAGGCTGCCACGCCACTGCTACCACCACGGTTTGCGGCCTGGGCTGAGAACCAGGAGCTTCTGGTTGATGATGGTGGCCCTGCCACTGACTCACCACCTGGCCCTTGGCAAGCCACTTGGCCTCTCTCCTCTCCTACCTTCAAAATAGGAGTGATAATTACACGCTTACCTCACATGGGTGTTGTAAAAATTTAATTACTGCTTGTAAGATGCTATCTACAAGTTAAATGAGTCTTTATCTCTGGTGTTGGTAGCTGTGACCACCGCAATCTACACTAGTTCAGGCACTGGCATATAAAACTGTCTTACTTTGGCAGCCAAAGCCTTCCCTCCTCCTGGCCACAAAGTTCCCTATGTCATAGTCCTCTGACACAGAGGAGTCTCCCTGGCTGCAGGTCATCTCCACTGGATAACAGGCAAGGAGGCTGAATTCCACTCCAGTCAAGGTTGCCTATCCAGCTGCTCCTCCGATCACTCTGTCCCTCCCTGTCTCCCTGAAACTGCTGGCGAGGACTCTCATGAGACAAGATCCTGGGCCTTCTCTCTTCTTGACTGTCTTTTCCGTTCTCACCCACTACCTTGCTCTCTCCTGTTCCTCTGCTATGGCTGACAGGGCCTGTCCAAACCGCCCTTCCCTGCTCTTGTGCCTTCTTCCTGGATGCCCTCTCAGCCTCTCTCGACTAGTACACCCCAAGACTCAGCCTCTGCTTTTCTAGGGCACTGGCCACAAAGATGGGTCCATGAAATGCTTTGTACTTGTGAGGTGAGAAGGGTCAGTGGACCACATGCCAGGCAGGCAGCAGTGCTGATGCTGCCATCCCACCACTACCGAAGGGACGAACCATAGGTGTTGAGGACAGTGCAAGGCAGTGAGCCACAGTCCAGAGGCCAATGTCTCTGTCCTTTCATGTGTGCCTGATCCTCCAGCACCACCCATGCCCAACATTAAGTAGGAGCAGAAGCATCCTCAGATACTGCCCCTGCTTGTTGCACACAAAAAGGACACTGAGATTGATGCTGCCAGGAACAGTGCTCAAGCTAAAATCAAGAGGAAGGGGCTGGGGACCCTCCGTAACCACCAGAGACCTGTTAGGTGCAATAAGGCCAGGCCTTGGTACCCAGGTCCACCCACCTCTGCACCTCTTCTCAGTCACCTCCCAAGCTAATATTGGGGTCAGCTCAAATTTCCCATCTTAATTACACCACTCCCTACATGCACCAAAAAAAGTCATCAGTGACTTGGGCCAATTACCACCTCTTTCCCCTGAGGGGGCAATCTGTTTTCTGTGAGGGACACTGCAGAATACGCAGACCCTGAAGAAGCTGCAGTTAACCCTTCTAGATGCTGACCTGCTTTTGGAAATGGAAGACGACAGAAATGAAGGCCACTTTAGATCAGGGCAATCTGAATGTCCTGCAACTCAACAGGAAGAGAAAAGTTGTTTGGGTTGGTTTTTCTTTTAATGTATTCCTGGCCAGAATCATAGAATGGTCTGGGTTGGAAGGGACCCCAAGGATCATAGAGCTCCAACCCCCCTGCCACAGGCAGGGCCACCAACCTCCAGGCAAGATCTAGACAAAGTTGCCCAGGGCCCCATCCAACTTGGCCTTGAACACCTCCAGGGATGGGGCATCCACCACCTCTCTGGGCAGCCTGTTCCAGCACCTTACACTCTCTCTATAAAATCTTTGTATTTGGCAGTTTCTGAGCTAAAGTTAACAAAAGGGCATGAGGATGGAGTAAGACCTGTGAATGGCAACTGTTTACTGCTCAGCTATGGGGAGGCTACTGCTGATCCATAATGCATGCACTCTAAACCATATCCATAAATGTCAGGCATGATTTAATAGGCTATAAAATCCTACATCATGATGCCACTGGAACTATTGAAAATAAAAGCAGATAAATCACAATTCTGTGCAACAAGCTGTACTCAAGCTGCTTTTATTCTTTCATTTACTGGGTTTTCACGCTGCTATTTGCTGAGCACGCACTACTCTCACTCAACCTTGAGTCAAGTTTCCTTCCTTTTCCATTTCCAAGCTTGAGTTTCCATTTCAGCCCATTTCAGGCTTTGCAGTTGCGTGGTCATGCTGCTGCAAGGCCCTTCCCCAGAGGGTGCAAAACTGGACAGAAAGGTGCTGAGCTTCCACAGGCTTGGAGCACCAGTACCCAATCCTTTTTTTCTTTTTGTCCCCCCAGCAGTACTGGGCAATCATTGTAAGCAGATTGAATGCTGTTGCTCCTACAATATTATTCCTCACATTAGATTATGAGCATTAAATCTACTAGACAATGTTTATCTGGCAGGAAAACAATTTGTGTCACTCTTTTACTGCCAGCAAGATGTAGAGTTACGATGACACGGATGACAGAGTGTGCACCACAACTCTGAATGGGCATGACAGCTGTAATCCTGTCACCCTGTGGAGAAAATGATGCTGAAAAAGGAAGAGGGGTGGGGGCAAGCCTGGAAAAATATTACTAGTAGGGAGGATTGGGGGTTGAGAAAAGTTTGATTCGCCTCTGCAGCTGAAGTAGGTGGAGAAGTAAAAAGCAGTCGTAGCACATGCAAAATGTAAATGGATTTGGCTGTACCTGACACAGAATTTGAACTCTGCCCCTTCATCTTTTTTTTGTTTTGTTTTGTTTTGTTAATTTTGTTTAGAATGCTTTGCAATAACAGAACATGGCCTGATTATTCTTTTTACTTTTACCTTGCGTTTCATCATGTATCTTATTATCCCTTAATTTTCCAGGTCTGAATCATGTAATTACATATGAAATAAGACAGGTGGGAAGATGAAAAGGCCGTGAGGGAGGCATGAAGAGAGGAAAAAGAAATAAGAAAGGAGAAGGAAGGAAAGAGAAGAAGTTTTCTAGCATTCAAAATCTGGGGGGAAAGTTTGAAAACATGTACTTTATAAGACAAAATCCAGAGGCAAGATAAGAAAATGCAGATGCATACAATTCACAGAATTTTCCAAAAGTTTCCCCCTCAAAATCTTGTGATTTTGAGGTGATAGGCAACAACTCATTATTTTGAATTCCTGAGGTTGTCAGTGTTGACATACCCTTCACCATTCTGGGCTAGGTGAGAACAAAGCACGAATGCATGGCTTATGTCTGAAATTGGTGGCTGGGGATGTAGTGCTTCATAGAATTGTCTTCCCCCCCAAAAAAAATCCCCCCTTTTTTTAAAAAAAAAAACTTTTTGCACTTTCCCTCATTTGCTATTGATTTTGCACACCCCGTGGAGCCCTGCCTGCTCAAGAAATGAGCCCACGGCCACGGCAGTCTCTCTGTGGCACCAAGGACCTTGGTCCTGTCTCTGGCTGCGCACATGCCTGACCAATGTAGCCCTGTTTGCACATCTTGAGGTCATGTGGGAAGTTACTTGCATATCTATGGAGATTTAAATTCCATTTAAACAACCACCCCTGCTAAAATAGGTCGAGTGGGGAGGTTTTACCTGGTGCAGGCCAGCCTCTTACTGCAACTCCTCTCCAGCTCACTGCTATTGATCTTCCCCCAGCAGACTTCCAGTTGTTCCTGTCAGCCCTCCCAGGCTCAGGAGACGGTCTCTCACTTCTGGAGAGCCCACGATACAGCCTGACTGGCCTTGCCCATCTCCAGTCACAAGCAGAGGTCCTCTGGTTTTACTCCTTGTCCCTCACATGCCTGGCAGTCCTTCCACGCATCCTGTTGGCGCAAAATTTTGTCTGTTTGGAGCAAGGACCCTCTCCCAAAGGCTCTCGTCGCTTTGGTAGTGAGCAAGAGGGATACTTGCATGAGCTGAGGGGAGAAGCTGCACCTGTGGCTTTGAGGAACCACAAACTTCTAGTTCAAGGTGTCCCTGCCAATCTCCATCTGCTTGCACCACAGCGAAGGGAATGGAGCCAACTTTAAACACAGGCGTGTGTACACCACAGACACGAGTGATACATTCCTCATGCCTTTTCACAGTGCTGAAGGCAGCTGCTGGCCCGGCTGGAGGAGGGTGTGCTGTCACCTGCACAGTGTGGGAGGGGGACTTTGACAGGGCGCTAGCCCTTGGAAATTTGCTTAGTGGTACCATACTCTAACCAGAACATCAGAAGAGGCAGAGAAACACTTGGTTAACAGCCTCACGGTGCCATGGTGTTGCTCCACAGTGGCATGAGAGGGATCCACGGTCCCACCAGGTTTAGCCCAACCTGATAGTTGAGTTTAGCTGTTGCTGGGTTGGTGTCACTGGAGTTAATGCTCTCAGGACTCTGTCAGGGCCACTCACTGCCTCATTTTATGTGCTGCAACATCAAAGCATGTACCAGTCAACAAGTGTCTAAGCAGCGACTTGTGCAATGAAGTCCACTTTCCAAACGTGACTATAAACTTGTCTCTCAGAGGATGCTGGACTACTTTGAACAACAAAGAGAAACGAAATCAGTACAGTCTTCAATCCTCCTTCCCCCTTCTCCTAACAGAACAGTCATATCTACTGCAGTAGAAAAAACATTTCTTGTATTTACAGAAGCAATATACTACATTATTCAAAGTCATCATCGTATATGGTGATGTGTGAGGATGATATGGCTTAGAGCATCAAGCAGATTCAGGGTTGGGGTTTTTTTTTTACAGATATTTGCTGCTGGATGACTGGGTGTCATACTGGAATTTTTGCTTTTCCATTTTGACTGTTGCCATTTCTGAAATGGGAAAGCTATGTGAGTCCCTATGCAAACTGTAAAAGCATTTTTATATCAAAGTACCTGCAGCTTTAGGGCATGCTATTTTGATTTTTAAAAAAATAACAAAATCCAAACTACAACAAACCAACCTTTTATCAAAATCATTATACTGGTGCAAATCCTATTCATAGAGACAGCCCTGAACATTTAGAAGACCACTGAATCTTGAAGATGCTTATCCTTAGGCAAACAACCAAGAAGGCAAATAATATGGATATAGCATTTCTTACTCTGACACCTCAGACTGGATTTCACACATGTTCCTAAAGAGCCATAGATTTGGGACTTCCATCACAAGAAGATTCCTGGCTGAATCACAGAAGGAGATCTTGCCTGAGAATAAGTGAAAGCTAATCTTAGTGACTGCTAATGATGAGAAGCAGCATGACTGATGCACGCTCGGGCCATAAAATTCGATTCCATTTCAGAAACCAATTTGGTAAGGGAAGAATTAATCATAGCGCTTAATGTACGATAAGGATCACTACCACAGCACCTCTGTGGGCCAACTCTCTTAGATTTCCTGGTGTGTCCTCGGGACCAAAACCAGTTGCATGCGAATGTCAACGTATCCTTGCACGTTCTTGGAATTTACTACTGTCTCCTACTGTGTTTTGTCCTTAAGAGCTTGATGCTGTCCCTTGATCTGGAAGAGTCTGTCGAGGCTGAGTAATGTCAGCAGGCCCATCAAGTCACACCAAGTGCTCAAACATTGGAAGACAAAAATAAAACTAGTGATACAAACTAAGCAAAGAAGCCAGCACTGCATAAGTGAGTCGGTTAAGTTGTGGTGGGGAAAGATAAAGGGAAGGAAAAGATAACAGTGAGAAACAGTAAAATGGGTTAATGACAACTGGGCACTGGGGACTTATGAACTAATGAGTGCCTTTGCAAATATAAAGAGGAAAGGAGAAAAAATTACCATGAACAAAGTCTCCTTAATAAAAGCAAGGTGAAGTCAATGATTACTGCAAACATCTGACGTACTGCTCTACACTGCTGAAACCAGAAAACCAGTACACAAACCAAGAAATTAGGACCTTGGCTTTCAGCTGGATGCAGGTTCTCAGGAGTCTAACTCCTTTGGGAAAAAGGCTCTGACATCCTTTAGGGACATATGGAAAAAAATATTGCCTAGCCATTGAGAAAGTGAATGTAGGAAGACACTGTGAGTCCCATGGCTGTAGAAGAGGCTCAGGTGACAAAGAACCAGTGGAAGCTGGTGTGTAAATGCACCGCTCTAGGCAGAAAAGTCCTGATTGCCTCTTCTTCTTCAGGGCTCACTCTGCTTTCAGGGACAAACTCTAGACCAGAAAATTCAAGCATTCAAAGCCAGATTTTCAGGCCACTATGAGGAGAAAATACACTCTTGCTCCCAAACGTGCAGCCCAGCTCCCTTTCCTGGGAGAGCCCTCAGGAAGGCAGGAACTTGGCTTCACTTCACAGGCCAGAGTATGGTTACCTTTTGCTGGAATTAGTGTTATTGCCACCTATCCCAGCAAAAACTTAGGGGATTTCTGGCTAGGATGTCAATGAAAGATGGCTCTGTGGGATTGTAAGTCCCACTCTTAACTAAAGGGCCTTCCCTGGAGATAAGCTAAGCAGTTGCCCCTAGGTGAGAGGGAAGGAAATGAACTGGGAGTCTGTTCAAGGATTAATACGAGCTAATGCACTTCCTTTCTGCTCTGTGCTATCTCCATGCGGAGCGGAGCTGAAGGTGAGCTGACAGACGCAGAAGCTCTCTCCTCACATTGCCAGAGCAACTGGCCTGCAACCACAGACCATCCTTCTCACCAGGAGACTTGGTAGTGTCTTCTGTCTCCTGCCAGCTGGGACCACACAGTCTGAGGTCTCAAAAGGTTTAACTACCGAGAAGAACTGTGGGAAATCAGGTCAGAGAAACAAGAGTGGAATGAAGAGCTAACACAGTACAAGGTGTATGGTCTTCCTCATTCAAAGATGTTCTCCGGCCAGATGTGCTGGCATCTGGCAAGCATGGCTGAGGCATATTTGCTTCCAGAGGTACATGCAGCCCACTGGGTGGTGTGGGGTGTGTGTTGTCCAGCCACATTACCTGTCCCAGCTCTCTTAGCGCACCTTCAGTGGGATTGACTTCTGGCTAGAACGGTGCTGCACTCACAGCTGTGGCCTTCTCTACACATTCACCATTTCTCCCCCTACCTTTCCTGGTTGCCATCCCCTGTGCTCCCATTTAGTGGAATAGTGGGGGAAAAAAGAACAGGAGCTGGAAGAAAACAGCTCTAAACCAGGCTGTGATCTTGGACAGGCATTTGTCATGCTGGTTGAGAAGTCTGCCAAGGTGGATCAAGGCCTGTATTTGTAAGGGCTGCTAATCAAAGTGTGAGGAACAGCAGATACCAGTGACCCTGGAGAGAACAGATGTCAAAACTCCAGGCAGAAAGAGAAGACTCAGGATACATGGCTTCACCACAGTCTCTGTGGAGAAATACAGATTGCAGCTGCACTGCAAGAGGGAACACAGAGGAACAACAGGACCAGATCTGGTTCAGGGCGATGGCAGGTGACAAATTTTGTACAGGCATCTGAGGCAGGTCAGACTAAACCATGATGAGATTTTGGCTGTGTTCACAAAGGATTGGGTGGGTACTTGTCCCTAAATGTGGGCATCTGTGGTCAGAAGAGATGATAACCAATTGGGTGGGAAACAGAGAACCAAAACAATGATGATACAGTGGCTGCAGAGACTGACTAAAGAAAGGAGATGAAAAGAACAAATGACAATGGCTAGGAAAAGATGTGATACCTGGGTGCAAAGCATGACAGACAAGAGGAGAACAGTTGTTCAGGGGAGCACAATACATGGTTATAACCAGAAGTAATTGGGTGATACTGGACAAATGCAAATTTAGGCTAAATATCTTCCTGACCACGGGACCTGCTGGACCGTGAACCAGTCTCCAAAAGAAAGAGGTGGAAGCCTGAATACAGTGGCATTTAAAACAAAAGTGGACAAATCAATCAAGCATGTGCTGTAAATCATCTACCAGCAGGGGAGCAGAGGAGAGGACCTAACAGGTCTTTTCCATCTCTACTTCCTACATTGTAATTCTCATGGCAAGTTGGTGGGTTTTTTTAAGAGTAATGACTCAGCACTTGGGGAAAGCCAGTGGTAATCACACAGGTAGAAAGGGAAAACCTCATAGCGATGAAGCAGAGAGAGTAACAGAGGAGAGAGCAGCTTTCTAAAAGGAATGGAGACACAACTGTTCTACTCCAGCAGTTCAGCCATGCTGAGGCAAGACAGGTAAACATGAATCCTTTATTCCTGAGCTGGCCTCATATTAAAGAAGGGTCACTGGGCTGAGATGGAGTACTACATTCCCTCCTTCTTTCTTGCTCAGTTTCAGGGACTGGACAAAATGAAGCCATAAGAGGCTGCAGGGAGGTGGTCCTGGTTTGCGATGCTGCGCACAGTAGCCCACCAAGGGATGCCTACGGGGAGGTGCCAGCAGTCTGGCCTCTCGGCCACGCAGGTGAAGCAGCACTGCATTTGAAACAAGCATCCCATGGTTAAGGAGATGCCGTACAACGTGAGCTAAGGTTCACTTTAAAACACCACAGTAGGATTCCCTGGGTTTGGTAGCACCAAACCCATTTATAGGAGCCCGTTCTAGCCCAACAGCAGGCTCCTGAGGTGGCTCTGCCTTGCGGTGGCACGGGCACAAGCAGGGCTGTGCTCTCAAGTGTGTTCAGGACTTGCAATGAAGTGGTGCCTCCAAAGACCCCCCAAAACAGTCTTTAAAAACACAAAGAGAGATCTAGACCAAGAGATGGGCGAGTTATTTTTCGCCTTTAGCCCCGCTTTTCTCTCCCGTGAGGGTTAGGGCTGTACCCAGTCCAGTGAAAGAGAGGGAGGATGATATGAAACAGCGTAATACCGCTGCAGCTGGAAGTAACGCAGGTTACAGTACTTATCCCATGCGCTGCGGGTGACGCAACACTCCCCGGGACCTCTGTGCTGAGCAAGAGGCGACCCGCTCGGGGTCTAAACACAGGCTGAGTCCCGGGGGCTTCCCTCGCCGCTGGCAGGGGCATCCCCCGGAGCAGCCACCCTCCGGTGGGGCAGAGCTGGGGGGCGTCCGGCCACGCGGGGACGACGACCCCCGGTCCCGGGGGCTTTGCAGGCACAGACTGGGGGGGGCGGGTGTCTGTAGGGCGGCGAAACCCAGCCGCCGTGGGGCTGAGGAAGCGAAGCAGCGGCCGGCGCTGCCCGTCTTCCTCCCTCCCGCCCCGGACTTCCCGTGCCCCGCGGTAACCTGAGCCTCATTTCCTGGTCGGGGCTCTTAAAGGGGCAGCCCCGCCGGCGGAACAAA